>JAQGCL010000653.1:0-12137 GCA_034699605.1 Isotomiella paraminor
AGAAGGCAATGAATCACAGGTGGAATTGGTTGGGAGATTCCGTCAAGATGCTTGGACGTATCATCTCGCACTACCGCGATCAGCAATAAGAAATTCACTGTACCTTATCCCATACTGGTTATTGGTTAATGTAATGAGTAATGGACATTACCAATTACTGCAATCACTACTTATTTTGTAGAATCAAATCAAACCGATATAATACACCGAGTCAGAACACCATAAGTAAAACCGACATTGAGTCATTGAGAGAAAAGAGCTACTTTTTCTTGGGGCCTGTTTGAGACTGACTAACCATTATTTTCACTTTGTGATACAGTTAAGAAGCATCTATTTCCCCCGGCATTTGCCTGGACTTTGTCCGGTCATAAACTATAAAGTATGTACCTCTTCTCCCCTCTCCCAAATATCTCACTTTTGGAGGAAAACAAATAAATACAGTCCCAAATCCATACGTATGATTTTACTGGAACGCTCGTAGCTTCCATACAAACATATGTGCTTATTTTAATTTATCCGCAGAATAATACACGTTTTAGTACGCATAATACACATCACGAAATACGTTCTAATTGTAAGTTATCTGTGGGATTAATTCCATTCTTAGATTAACCAACACAAATGTGTATTAACATCCGAAATACGAGTGACACGTTTTTATAATTTACAATTTGCATGACAAAGACTTCGATCGGATGCCACTCTTTTCTTCTCAAAGAGATTCGTAAATGAAGTCTTTCAGCACTGTTCTGTAGATCATTTCATTTATGTGCACCCACGACTTTATTTGATCCCTTCTAGGAGTCTTGTTACTTTACTGTTTTACGCAACAAGATTGAATTGATTAATAATGCCACACCCAATTCGGTCTACAAACTGCTTGAATCTCCAAGCTAAGCTGTACAATGTCTGTGGGTGAAGGAGTGGGTGGTTTCTTCCAAAGCGCGGAAGTGGTTCTGTGCCAAGTATTCATACCTGCGGAAGCATCCTACAGTTGCGTCAGTGCCTTAGGGGAGCTAGGCCTCGTCCAGTTTCGAGACGTAATTAAAATTAAGTAAGCGCATCTCCTATGGTAGCTTTTGGCTATTTCTGTAGTTAAATAAGGACGTCAACTCCTTCCAGCGTCGGTATACTTGCGAGATAAGACGATGCGACGAGGTTGAGAGAAACATCCGCTACCTTAAAGAAGTCATGAAGGCAGATGGCATTCCAATCATGGACACATCGGAAGAGGAGTATCCTGCCACTCCTCTGCCAGGGGTGATGAACGACCTAGAAGCCCTCGTGGACAAGAATGAGGGAGAGTTGAGGGAAGTCAATGAGAATTCGAAGGCACTTAAGAAGAATCTCTTGGAACTTACAGAGCTTATTGAGGTTTTGAAGAAGGCGCAAGGGTTTTTTGGAGATGTGAGTGTACATTGACTACAATCTAGCCTACAATCTAAAATTTGAGGCCTATCCAAAACGTGTCTTTGTAGCGAGGAGAATCGACAACTGGAGTTGTTACCTCTGTGGAAGAGACCACATTTTCAGCACCAATTGCAACCTCGGGGCAAAATGTGCCACCACAACTAGGGTAAACAACAAAATTTTAGCCAAATTGCAAATATTTGTACTCCCCTTTTCCTAGGTTTGTGGCCGGAGTGATTCATCGCGAAAGACTCGCAGGTTTTGAGCGACTTCTGTGGAGAGTGGGAAAAGGCTTGTTGTATCTGAGACATGCGGATGTAGATGTGAGGATAGAAAACCCTGCTACAGTGAGAGACTTTATGTCCTTCCTTAAGTTTGAATAAACATTACACGTTTTTTATATTTCTTTAATAGGGGGATTTCGACTACAAATCCGTCTTCATCATCTTCTTCCAAGGGGATCAGTTGAAAGGGAAAATGAAAAAAATTTGCGAAGCTTTCAAAGCCACGGTATATCCATGCCCGGAAACGTATGGGGAAAGGAAGGAAATGATGATCGGTGTCAAACATAGGATCAGAGAGTTGAACACTGTAATTTAGATTTTTATTTTCTGAGCTTTTTAGCTTCGAGCTATCGACCTTATCAGCTTTTTTCTTTAAGGTAATCAAACAAACGAACGACCATCGAACCCGCCTTCTCCTCTACGCAGCAAAGCAGGTGTGGAGCTGGGAGGTGAAGGTGAAAAAGCTGAAAGCAGTTTCCCACATCCTCAACATGTTTAGCGTGGATGTGACGGAGAGATTTTTGGTAGGTGAGGCATGGGTGCCGCAGGCGGACATAGAGGCCATTCAAGACAATCTCCGGTCTGCTTGGGAGAAAAGCTGCGGGGGATCCGGGTCCTCTCCACTAATGAACCAAATGGAAATCCCAGCTGGGCAGTCTCCCCCCACCTTCCATCGAGTAAACCGATTCACCTGTGGATTTCAAAATCTTGTGGATGCGTACGGCATTGCTTCCTACCGGGAAGTCAACCCTGCACCGTACACAATCATCACGTTCCCCTTCCTCTTTGCCATCATGTTTGGGGATGCGGGACACGCTGTCCTCATGCTCGCCTTTGGAATCTGGATGGTGCTTCGGGAGCAAAGTTTGATAAAAGTGAAGAGTAGTAATGAGATTTGGAATATCTTCTTTGGGGGAAGATACATCATCCTTCTGATGGGCCTTTTCTCTTTCTACACCGGGATCGTGTACAACGATGTCTTCTCAAAGTCGATAAACGTCTTTGGGTCTTATTGGTACGTCAATGTGTCTACGCATCACATTGCAATGGAAAAGGAAGTCATGTTGGATCCTAAGACCAATTTCTATGGCAGGCCGTATCCCATTGGGGTCGATCCTGTTTGGCAGGTGAGTATAAAAATCAACTGTTTCCCAATGTCCAGCTGCTTGTAGTGACCAGTTGCTTTCATTGTGCCCCTGATTTTTCCAGCTTGCAGATAACAAGATATCCTTCCTGAACGGATACAAGATGAAAATAAGCATTATTCACGGTGTGATCCACATGCTGTTTGGAGTTATGCTATCCCTCTGGAACCACGTCTACTTTAGAAGGGCCATCAACATCTACTTCGAGTTCATTCCACAAATCATCTTCATGATCTCCCTCTTCCTGTACCTTTGCATCCTTGTTTTTCACAAATGGGTGTGGTATGGAGCCAAAACAGGTAGAGTGCATCAGCTCAGAAAGACGATCAGTGGAGCATATCATTTATTTTTATAGACATCGAACAGTTGAACGAGCACTGCGCCCCATCCATTCTCATCACATTCATCAACATGGTCCTTTTTAAGCAGACTGAAATTGTCGCCCCAGGTTGTGACATGTACATGTATTCCGGACAAGGGGAGTTGCAAAAGGCTCTTGTCATAATCGCCGCAATCTGCGTCCCTTTCATGCTCTTCGTCAAACCCTATATCCTCAAAGCAAGGAATAAAAAGGAAATGGAGGCACGGGGTGCATCCACAGATCACGCTTGTCCTAGCGACGATATTGCTCTCCAAGTCGAAGGAGAGCAGCAAGCACCAAATGGAAAAAAGGCACCTGCTCCATCATCTTCAGCTGATCATGGTCATGGACATGGGGAAGAGTTTGACTTTTCAGAGATTTTCATTCACCAAGCCATCCACACGATTGAGTACGTTCTAGGATCCGTGAGTCACACTGCGAGCTACCTTCGGCTATGGGCTTTGAGTCTGGCACATGCCCGTAAGTCTTTACAAAAACCCCCACAAAATGCAAAATGGCTCTCATTTGACTACAGAGCTCTCGGAAGTCCTTTGGTCGATGGTGATGAGGATCGGCCTAGCCCAAAGCAGCTATTCCGGATGTATCGTTCTCTACTTCATATTTGCAGCATGGGCAGTCCTGACAGTGTCTATTCTCGTTCTTATGGAAGGGTTGAGTGCTTTTCTTCACACCCTCCGTCTCCACTGGTAGCCAAGAATCCATATTGGATCTATTGAATGTAGCTGCAAATCGTTTTTTTGTAGGGTCGAGTTTCAGAGCAAATTTTACACCGGGCAGGGCTACCTCTTTGAACCGTTTTCACTCAAACAGGTGATTGCAGGTGGGGATGGGGACGACGGAAATTAAAGATGCTGTGAAAATGGGTAGTCGAGTTGTAGAGAGTAAACATATAGAATGTCGCATAAATAAGCAAGACAGCAAACTTATAATTGACAAGATAAACCCGACAAGATAAGATGCATTGGAAATGTGACTTTATTATTTCTAATCAAAGACTATAGAAGCTGTGAAATTAGGAGAGTAAAGAAGGAGGAAGAAAGGATTCCATTTTCGAAGCAATGTTTGTTCACCATAAAAGGGATTTAGGCGGTCCATCGGTTGCGTAATATTTACGAGTATTCCTTGTACTTCTCATCCACAGGTTTGTACGCCGGTTTACCATAGTATGGGGTGCCGTATTGTGGATAACCCTCTTCATAGTCGGTCATAAACACCTTAGAATAGGCACGGTAGGACAGCTTCACGACTCCTGGTCCACAATCCGGGCAGATGTCGATAATGGGAAACGTTGCCTCGTAGCCATTTTCAGGGTTCCTGAAGGTGACGTTGTGGGGGTTATTGCAGGTCAGCTGGTGGATGCAGGTTACGTCAACGGCTACCCCAACCGTCGCTGGGTCTATGACCGTCCCACAAGTCGTGTGTTCTTGCCAAATCCCGTAGGGAATGGCTTTCGTCAAGACACGACCGTTGTCAGCTATAAATAAATCCAACAAAACAAGTTTATTGTAGATTACTGCCGATGACGTAATGCAAAATAGAAAAATATCAAGTATTCAAATGTAACCTGGGCAAGAATCTAGCCTGGCCAGCAATCCGGGAAGTGCAACCAAAAGCGCGGATAAAATTCCGTAAAATCTCATATTTAAATTTGTCGCTTTCAAAAAAAGGTGGTGACGAAACGAAGAGAGAAATTGAAGTGTAACAAATGTTCCAATCGGGATCCTTTAAATACCCTAAATAAAGAAGGCATGGACTTGACGTGGCAGGACCACGTAGATTTTTAGCAAACTAGGCCATCAAATAAGGCCATGACAATAATCATAACCGACCTTATATAAACCTAACATAGCACCTTTAAAAATAAAACTGTGCTAGTTACGTAGTTTTTTTAGGTTAATATCCTAATTAATGGGGGTTTAAAAGGAATTAAAACGTCGGATAAAATGATGCCGCAGCTCCTTCATTTCATCTCAAGATGTGAGGTTCCAAGCGTGACAATAGGTAACCTAAAACCGAATAAATAATACCGATGTAGCGATATCCTTTTGTTTAATTTCTTGGTCAAAGTACTACAGACTACAGCAATGATAATTAAATGGCGTTTCGGATAAGAAACAATCTAGTGAGGACCCATGAGTACCGTGTTTCGGGCACCATTCATTTACTGATACAAGCACATTCTATTATATAGCATTGATGGTATAGTGGACATCTATTAAAATGTTCGGTTTTATGGTACTTTTATGTAACAATATATAATTGGTGGCCAAGTTGTAACGTTACAGGATTGCCTCGACTCTGTTCATACTATACCTACCGTGGTCATCCAATTGATGCGTTCCTCTTTGTGGTAGGCCTTCGTCAATAGTAACATGCTGTGCGGTGTCATAAAGACCCACATTTTTATATCGTTATGGACATTAGATTTTTAAGCGCAAAGAAACTATACTCTGGGTACTGCATCGGGGAATCAACGGAAACCCTTTCCACCAGAGCAGTTGCTTCTGTACGCTGTGGGGAACAAAGTGTGGATACGACTGTAGTCCATAAGGTGCACATCTAAATGATACAAACGGCTGAATGAAATATGAAATATGAAAAGTAATACTAATGCAATTCGTGACTTTATTGGTTCTCTCGATTACAGACAGGAAGGTGTGAAATGAGAAATAGAAACAATAGAAACAAAACAAAAGATGGTGTAAATTCAATTAATTTCTTCAAGCAATTCTTGTGTACCATTGAAAGAACCTTGGGGGAATGGTTTCCACTGCCTTTAATATTCCTCCTTTACGGGTTTGTACGCCGGTTGGGGATAGTGTGGGCTACCGTATTCCGGATATCCCTCTTCATAATCTGTCATAAACACCTGGGAGTAAGCCCTGCGGGACAGTTTCACGACCCCTGGTCCACAGTCTGGACAAATGTCGATGATTGGGAAGCTTGCGTAGTACCCGTTGACGGGGTTTTTGAATGTGACGTTGTGAGGATTGTTACAATTCAGTTGGTGGATGCAAGTTGGGTCCACGGCAACTCCAACTGTGGCTGGGTCCGTAACCGTTCCGCAGGTCGTATGTTCTTGCCAAATCCCGTATGGAATGGCCTGCTTCATGACACGACCGTTGTCAGCTATGAATGTTTCAAAAAATGCAATTTAGTAACAATTAAAGTGAAATGTCATTAAGAGCATTTCACATACCTGGGCAGATGACGGCGAGCAATCCGGGGAGTGCAACCAACATCACGGACAAAACTCCGAAAATACTCATTTTGTTCGTTTCAGGATGATAGGAATTCGAGGAGAGGAATTGATATGAACCGGCTGCCTGAAATAGGACTCTTTAAATAGAAAGAAATTGGCTCCACGTTGCAAGCAAACGTGTATTTAGAGCACCGCCATTAAATCGTGTCGTAATGAAAGACTTTGGTCGGTAGCTGATAAGTCAGCATTTTTATAAATACGTTTTTATAAGACGGTTAAAATTATTTATCTGAGTCGCCGACTTTGTGGGTGCCGACTTTAATGCAAATTCTTCTTGATTATCAAACCTGACAAATCTACATAAATTTTGTCCTACAATCTTAGATACTCCCAACTTGTATAAATGGGTCATACGATGAATGAACTAGCTGTAAAAGTTGTGGATGACAGTTAATGTATCTCAGCAACACAAATGTGATATGTCTTGTGTGGGTGGTCAAACACAAAAATGCAAACAAATCACGGCTTGTTCGTCAAATTATCATTCCACAAGATAACATTTAGGGTCGCCCCAAAACAACCACAATTTTTTGCATTGCTCAGGACATGTGAAATGTGTAACTTCACGCTTTTTAATTTCTGATCAATTTTTCTCACACTTTGTATTTTGTAATATGGCGAATGTGCCACCGAAAAGAGGCGGTTTCGGAAACCTGAGATGTGCACGGACAAACAAATAGGGCCATTGCCAACATTTGTAGCCTTCGAAAAGTATGCATTTATAATTGACAACGTTAAAATGAGAAAATAGTAAAATAAACGGGCCCCAAGCAACGCAACAAATTCAATTCAAAATAATGTATTATTTTTCCCGATTAAAGACAACAGAAGTGTGTGAAATAAAGAAAATAGAAAGACAGAAGAGATGATGTGAAATGATTCAATTTGGAGCGTTTTCCGTTGAAAGGACCTGGCAGGGTTTTTCGTGCCTTCTAATATTCCTTGTATTCCTCATCCACAGGCTTGTACAGGGGTTTGGGATAGTGTGGGGCACCGTATTGGGTGTACGCCTCGTCATCCTCGTCCATGAATATCTGAGAGTAAGCCCTGTAGGAGAGCTTAACCACTCCTGGGCCACACTCCTCGCAGATGTCGAGGATTGGGAAGGTTGCGTGGTAGCCATTCTTTGGGTTTTTGAAGGTGACGTTGTGGGGATTGGTGCAGCTCAGCTGGTGAAGGCAGGTGGGGTCCACGGCAACACCCACGGTGGCTGGGTCAATGATAAGGCCGCATGGTGTAGCCTGCTGCCAAATTCCGAAGGGGATGGCTTTCTTGACAACACGACCGTTGTCGGCTGTGTATACAAGTTAAAAAATGATTAACTTAGACTTGAGACTTTGGGTAAAACAAGTGAATACCACAAACCTGGGCACACTGCCAAAATTCCGGGAAGTGCAGCCACGACGGCAACCAAGATTCCGTAAAATTTCATGTTGTCCGGCGGTTTGTTTGTAAAGAGTGTTGGTGATTAAGAGAAGGTAGAGACAGGAGTGATCCCATATTGCGGAATCGGAAGGGTTTTAATACGTCTAAAACCTGACACGACGTGAACTGCAACACGTAGATTTGGGTCATCATCGTCGTCAAAATGTGGACAGCTCAGGAATTGTCTTAAAAGGGTCACAAGTCAGCACATTTACAAATAAGCCTTTACTTAGGGACTAAACGTATACCAGTTCAAAGGAAACCCGAAATGATGTGCCTTGTAAGAACTTTGTTTTATTACCCGGATTGTAGGAGTTGACATTAATTTTTAGTCATTCGCGGTAACTTCATTGACGTATAGAAGGCAATTAACAATTAAATGGGTAGGCGTCAGCATTTCCAATTTTTTGCATCCTTTGATAATCCCGATTGCGAGTCCTACGCGGTAACTGCCAATAATAAACATTGACAATAAAACAAAAGTTTTCAGGCTTATCAAGATGAATGAAGAATGATGTAAAAGGTAGTAGATTTTACTTTGTAAGAGTTTATTTTACTATAGATGTTTTCATGTCAACAAGCATTTTTGGACACACAAGAGCCAAAAGTACCACAGGATGCGCGTCGAATAAACTTGAGAATGGTCAGAGGTTGGATAGCAAATACTCATGGGTCCCCCCACCCCCATGGGTCTCCGACTCTTCATAAATGTGATCAAGATCCTCCGATCGAAGGACTTTCCCTGCTTAGTATAATATAGGACTTGGCTGCCTTCCAGCAATTGATCTGGTAGGGTCCACATACCTCCAGAACCATAATGTGCTGGGAGGCTCCACGTAGCTATCACAAACAGTCGGCATCTTGTAGCCTTTCCTTTGTGGATGGTCTTTATGCAGGCATAATTGAAGACAGAGATGGGACACCAGGACGTGGAAAAAACCAATGCCTGGTAAACAATAAAATAGAAAAACCATCTCCTTCCTGATTATATGCTTAACAAAATGAAGGAACAATGGACAATCTGAATGAAGAAAAGCGGAAAGTTGTTGCCGTACTTCTACGGACATTTGGACAACATTCATGAGAAAAAGTACAATGTACGTAATACCCACATTTACGAACGGAAATTATGACCAGGATTGTCCGAAGAAGGACGACAGCTGCACTGAAGTACGGAGGAGGAAGTATAACAATTAGGCTCCCAAATCTCCAAATCATCCAGGATTGCATTGTAACATCCATTCCTAGCAACCTTATAAAAATCCGGCTGCAGCACAAAACGTTTCCGGCATATAAAGGAAAAACTCGGAAGGAAGGAAGGAAGCTGAAAAAGCGGGGCTTCTGGTCAAACGGTTTGAGTCTGCCCAAATCATTGGTGTCAACCCGGTGTTTATGATTTCCGTCAATTCTCTAACAGGAAAAAGGATTGTGGGTATCATATCATTTTAATTTTAAAAGGCGTTCTACACATTGATTACACGGAAGGACTGTTCATGTAATCGACCGATGATGATGATGCAGTTTAAAAAGTATTTACTATCTCACTTTTTTCCTAGAGACCATCTACTAACTGCTTTTTTTATATATTGTCCTTTTCACTGACGACCCCTCTATGCATGTAGTTATTGTCTAGTACACAGGTTCGCGTGTACCTTGAGGATCCAAGATTGTATAGATTCCATAATGTTTGTGACTCCATCTTCTTTCCGGCTTATCTACCGTTTTGATGCCAGGAGAGCTTTAAAGGTTCCTCGTGACACACTTCGAATAAACTTGAGAAGCGTCAAGGGTTTTATTGTGAACACCCCCGGGTCACCCACTCCCATGGGTCTCCGACTTTTCATAAACTTGCCCATGACCCTTCGGTCCAAGGATGATGCATGCCTCATGTGACGCCAAGACTTGACCGCCTTCCAACACTTGGTCCTGTAGCGTCCGCAAATGCCTAGGACAACACACCAGATGACGTGCATCAGGAAGCTCCATGTGGGGATCAACATCACTTGGCTTCCCCTTCCTTCCCGGAAGGTCCGTATACAGGCATAATTACACAGGAGGCATAGATGGGAAATGAGACCGTGGTAGAAGACAAAAGCCTTTCCCACAAAATCCATGCCGATCCCGAAGGCAACCTCAAACATTGTGTACACCCTCGGCAAATGCGTCGTGGTTCGCAAAGAGTCGTCCGTTTTGTAACCACGTCCAGGCTTGATCCATATCTCAGGGATTAGATACATGGTGTAAATAGCTAAAATCAAGACATAAAGTGTAGCGAATTTCTCAAGTAGCACAGTCTCCATTTTCAAGATACATTCAGAGAAGCCGACTATAAGACGGATAGTTAGGGGAGGTGTTTAGGTCTAGTGGGTTCGAGTGGCGACAGGGATTGAAATTCTTTGTTCGTTTTCGTAATTGTTCGAATAAAGAGTAACCAATTTAGTAAATTCGGACTTACGAGCGGCAATGGTCACCAGGGTCAATGGAGCTAGTATGACACCTACAATAATGTACATTGGAGGGAGTATGGCCATCCACCCCAGAATCCTCCAAAACAACCCCGACGTTTCATACGCATCAACCCCCCCAATCATAGCAAATATCCTGTTTGGCACCCTGTGTGGCTGTAACACGAAAGTCTCAGGCATGGATAGAAAAAACAGGACACCGCTCCATGGCAGTCCCACGACTGAAAGAAGAGCCATAGTCACGCAAGCTTCCAGCACCCTTGATAGCAATCCCTCATCAGGGCTTTTGGAACCCAGCATCCAATTCTCACGAAATTCTCGGGCGACTTGGAAAAATCCGTTTACAGCTTGAGCAAACTCCGCCCTTTTGACCAGGAGGAGAACCGACCCACCCCACGATGCTAAGAGGATGCAAGTTAGGAAATAGATGAAGAAAAGATCCTCCTCTTTGCGTCCAAGTGTCCCATTGTACACCTGACCAGTAGTGACAATTAAGGCGAGTAAGGCCATGGTTGAAGTTAACACGGATGGGAGTTGGAACACTACGGAACTTCTTGTTAGGGTCTGTCGCTTTGGATCGTAAGAACCCGAATACGCCATGCTCACTAGCATGTATTTGATGGAGAGCTTAAAAAGCCGGTGAAACCTGTGACTAAACATCTTTGCAAATGTGTACCCCGTGGAAAAATCTAAAAAGGCAAGTCTTTTATGTAACATTAAAGTTGGGACAACTATAATTTGCTGAATTACAAAAATTACAGTTTCACCGAAGCCCATTTATTGTTTCAGGCGGAGTTTAGTTGATCCTTTCTTTGTAAATCTTTCGCTAATGGTAGAGGGACACGCCTCAGTTACCTCCTGCAAAGCGTTCTCAAACATAACGAAATTCATTGTTCCATGACTCACGGATGATGGTTTAAATAATTGGAGTCAATTCAGAAGCCATTATTAACTTCCGGACCCACAATTTTGAGAAGCAAATCGATTTTCCTCCGCTAAAGGCTGAATAGCAGTTGGCCACAGATTGAACAAAACTATGGTATACTCAATTGTTCATTTTGTCAAACATTCTCCTACGTAAATTTAATGTAATTACGATCAAATTAAAGAAGTTGGTTTATCACAATCGGTTTGAAGGAAACCATTTGATTATTTTAATAACATTTTATTATTTCGAAATGTCAGTCATCTGTGGCCCTATAAAACAACTGACAGGCATCGGTGCTGTTATATTTTGTCTAGATCCACGTACCAGATGTCATCTCGTGCTCTGTCACCTGCGTTGAAACCACCGAATATATACAGCCTATTTAACGACGGGACGTACAGGGTTGTAGAAAACGCTAAGAAAGGTAAGCTTGGATGGTCGCTCAATCCATCGACCTGAAAGAACTCCGTCCCATTCTTTCCAAAGTGGTGACGCTGAAATCCCGCCACCCCGGTCCAATAATCCCCATAGCTGCCGAAAAAGAAAGCATTTTCATCGTCAGCAACAGCTGACACGTCGTTGAACCATGGGGTAATACCAGCCATTTCGACAACCTCGTCTCTGCCCTCCTGGATGTCATACTTGAGAACGAGGTCCTTCCTTGTATCAGGTCCAACGTCGAATGATCCAAAGAGCATAATTGAGTTGCCCACATTAACACATGTCTATATCCCAAACCATCGGGTTCCAATGGGGAGGCGAAGTTTTATTTCTCCAATGACTCTTCCTTCCGTTATGCTGAATTCAAGGATGAGAGGAAGGTCTACGCTGTCTGA
>JAQGCL010000654.1:0-12126 GCA_034699605.1 Isotomiella paraminor
CGATGAGATTTGCTTCCTTGAAGGAACACACTCATCAATGGCACTGTTTACTAGCTTCTCAAAGTGCGACCACTGCTCGTTTACATCCCCTTGCAATACCGTTTCCCATGTCACTGTTCCTAGGTTCGACCTCAATTTGTCGAAGTCTCCTTTAGCGTAATTTCTGCAAGCTCTTGTGGGAATACTGCTTCTTCCGTACGCAATCTCTATGTTCAAGACGGCATGATCGCTGTTACCCCAGGGGGCCAGCGATGCCACGTTGAACACTGGCGAATCTTGGGTCACCATTACCAGGTCAAGGCAACTAGACGAATTTCCTCGAGCTCGGGTGTCAAAGTCTACAAGTTGTGTTAATCCACACTCGGCAATGGCACGGAAAAATGTGTCTTCGGGCGATCTTTCAGGAGGCACGTACGCAACATCACTCCACTTGATGTCTGGAAAATTGAAGTCACCGACAACTATCACATCACGATACAAGCGAGTATATGTTTGAAGTAGTTCTTGAATTTCCTCAACTGTCTCACATTGCTGCAAGACAGTTCCTCCAGGTGGCCTGTATACACATACTACCGCAATCCAAATGTCACCAATCTTGGCCCGAAGGGCTAAGTGCTCTACTCTGGATTGTCGGGACACTACTTGTGTGGCAATATCAGCAACCACATACATTGCCACCCCGCCTCCGTATTTGTTTCTATCCTTTCTGAAGATGTTATAACCTGGTATACTTACCCAGGAGTCAGGCATCTCTGTACCCAAATGGGTTTCTGTCACACAAATAAAACTTGGTTTAAAAGAGGTTACGTCAGTTGTTAAAAATTCGAGTTTATTTGAAAGGGAGCATGCATTTGTATATAAGAGACTCCCGGTCATGACGTTCTCTGGTTGCTATGCTTTGGGAGCCGGACCAGGCTCATCTCTCAGCATTCTAGCCCGTTTGAGCTCGTCCAGCTGAAACGGTGTCAAATCCCGCGCAATTTGTATGTCACTGCTGTTGTCTCCTATTTGCTAGAATCGAAGCCTAGAATCTTCCGTCCACCCCTTCCAAAAGAAATGATCTTAATCCCGGAGTTCAGACCTCCGCATACCAATCCAGACTTCAATAGACTACTCGTCAACCTGGACAGAGGATACCTCACCATTCCCTCCACAGGACCCAATCTTGCCCTCAAATTCGTCATCTTGACCCCCATGTAATCCTCCAGGCAGAGTAGGGTGAACTGCTCAGCTGTGATGTAGTTGTTTCCAGTTTCCCCAAAGTAGGTATGCTACCGAAACCACGTTAGAAAGCTTCCGTGAGGGCAGTGCCATCTGACGTCACGTCAAACCAAGATGGTAGGGCGTTCTGGTCTCACGAGTTGACAAAGTAAACCCTCGCTGCTTGATTATTAGGTTGAAGATGGACGCTGTACTTGTCATTATAACAGATCGTGTGGCCGAGAACAGCCCATGTGAAATCGGCAAAAAAAGGATAGCTCAAATTATATGACACGTTCATGGATGCATCCATGTTTACTCTTAATTAATACCTTCAGTCACAATTGTAATGACAATCAATCAATCCGACTGGAAGAAAGAAGTGTTAATAATACCAACGTGTCATTTATTCAATTCTCACAAAAGTATACAAATTCCTCTTATACAAAATGATAGGAGCCAAAAAGTGAAACTATATAATAAAATAACTTACAAGGAAACCTCCACAAGATGCAAGATTCATTATTTTTTCCTTTGACTCTTAATGGCTCTATTCGAGCGATCTAATATCATCACAGTTACTTACACTTCCATGCCAATACTAAATGCAAGAATCTGCCAAATCGATACGAATCATTTCAGGAGGTCCCATTGTTTGTTGTTGTTTGTTTTTACGGGGTTGAAAGCCCAAGACATTGATTGTCTGGTCCTTCATGCCGCCAAGGCACCAATTGGACCTATTGCAGTCTTCCCCACTACTCGTAGTTACCATTTTTGTACCGAACAGTGCACCAAACTACCAGGGTCAAATGGATTGACCTGGCAGCAGGTAATGTCGGATGAACCCGCGGATAACAGGGTTTTTTATTAGCCTTGGCAAGACTTTGCATCCTCCCCGCCTCCAGCCTGCGGAGCTAACAAACCAGAGCAAAAAATGCAGGGCAAATGCGCAGTGTTTAAGACACTTGGGGGACAGGGTGGAGTGGAATTGGGTTAAGAGGCCTATAAGTCTCAGCCCCTTCAACCGCAGCCTCCCCTCACCACTTTCCCCTTTAAGCACATTAAATACGTGACCCTGTCCCGCAATGTCACCAAGGCCTACGCTGGCTCTCAGGGTTGGTGTCGCCGCCAAGCCAAGAGTTCAGATCTGGGGTTCCCACCTTCCCCGGAGATCTGGGTGTGTTCCCTGGCAAAGCCCTCGACAGCAAAGAAGGCCTTGACCAGGGCCCTCCTCCCACACTCTGGCAGTGAGCCCCTCCATCTCCCATCCCGTCCCGGCATGCTAACATCAACCCCCTTTTAGGGTGGTGTGCGAGCACGAGAGCCATCCTCCACCATCCCCCCACCCCAGATCCCCGGTCCCAGGAGCGAATGAGCCCAGGGGTACTGGAAGGCGCGGTGAGACGACGGAGAGGAAGGCCCTCGAGCCCACCTCTTAGTCCATCCTATTTTTTTGCACACTTAGTACTTTCGCACTGGTAATTATTAATTTTTCAATTAATTTCTAAAAATCTGGAAGAGCACGTTGCTTCCAGTTTAGCGGATCCGCGGGCTCTCTTTTTCCTCCCCTCATGTGTTGTCTGTTTGTTGTGGGCATTCTTCTATTTTTTTAAAAATTCATATATTCCGAAAAATCCAATGTACGATGAAGAAAAGAGAACCCGAAGAATTTTTTTGGGGTACTAAAATAAAATGTATCGGAAAATTGCTTAGCTTTAACTCCATTAGTGGAATCGTGTTCATTTTAAAATTTATAAAGATGAAATGAAGACTTCTCCGTGGGCTCGCTATGCTTTCTTTACGTGTCATTCATTACCACATGAATGTTTAATTTCTACGTTTGTAGGCAAACCAAAGAGAAAGTAGAGGACGCAGAAAGAATATTTTATGTTTTTTGTATAATATTCCAGATGAACAATGAATTAAACTACCACAATCCTCATTATTATTAATCTCATAAAATTTTAGATACGAGTTGGTTGGTCTAGAAGGAAGGAAGTTAAGGTGTTTATTTCTGTCACAATCCTCCCCCTCTAAAAAATTCAGTTCTTGGGTTCTTGTTCCCTCCCTTCTCAAATTAACTTAACTATCTACCCAGAACGCCGTCTTATCATCTCCCGATGCTCTGTGAGCTATCAACTGTGCATCAGCCCCATCAGGGCTGGATCGCTCATCAGATGCTGCGCTCGGGAGAGAGAAGTAAGATGATCATGAAAGTTTGACCACTCTTAGCATTTGCTTCTGATTACGAGTGGTTGATCAGACTAGCAATCGGAGAATGATGGAAACTGACTCCCTCATCATCATAGCTTTCTCAACTGTCCAATCTCTGAGACCTCAATGTTAATCTAGATGGATTTATTGTAATGAGACTGTACCAGAAATGCTGCTGTGTATTCCATTAAGTTGGAAGCTTCAATTATTTTACATTGAATGACTGGACAGGCTTCCAGTCTTCGCACAAAAATAATTTTGGGAAATGAAATGACAGCAGTCTAAGAGTATTCTAATGAACATTTCATTCAACAAGTCATTTCATATATGGTGAATAGGACTAAGAATGGGCAACTCAGAGGAATAAATGAATGTGGCTTTCTCTAATGTAATTATGCCGTCTCAGCTTACCTCATGTACCTGGTTTGACTTGTTCATGATCTGCTCGGATGTTGATATAATCCCAATGCAAAATCTCAAGCATAAAATCCAATTAAAGGTTAAACAGATCGAACGAGTCAAAGTTAAACGAACTATGACATTAGGTACCCGATCATAGTATTACTTATTAACCTTTTGTCCAAGAAAAACGTCACTCTGCATATAATTGAAGGTCAAATTTTATCGGGGTCAAAATGAGATTTACTTATTTGAATGATGCTTAAACCGTACGGTTTGCGATTCTAGCTAAACTTCAGATCTTACTTTCCAGGTGAACCAGGGATTTTTTTCATGGTCAAGGAAACCCCTTGATCCAGGTAGTTGATTTGTATTTGAACAAGTACGTCTACGATTTTAGTTCAGTGTTGTGTGGAAAGTGTTGTTGCATGGGCAATCCATCTGCCTATTTTGTATAACAAATAAGTTGTAATGAAAATACAGTTTCATTTTGTATTGTAGTTGAACAAAAAGTGTACCTTTTTAAGCAATTTGCAAGATAAACATGGAATCAAAAAAGCAAAGGCGTCAACGATGTGAGTTTGTATCGTTGTGCCCCCGAACCAAGGCACGACGTATTCAATCAGAAGTTGGACACACAATGTTTCGTATTGAGGATTCAATTAATACTTTAAATCTTGAGTTTAGTAGTGCATCAATAGAAACTTCTCTGCCTGAAAGTGATGACATTTATGAATTATCTGACATTGATTGTGATTTGGAACTGAATTGTGGACTGTCGGAAGACGATGAGGATGCTACATCCTCTCATCGACAGATTAGTGTGATTTCAACGGAAGAAAATGACAAAATTAATCAGGTTGTAGATGGCATGATTCCAGTCGACGTTGTGGCAAAAGCTCTTCACAGTTTTTGCTTAGAAGCAGGAATAATTGGCAATGATGTGAACTTGTTGCGCGACCACATGAGTGCAGTTGGTGTACCTATAAGTGAACGCAAGAGCTGGCTTAGTTTGCGTAGAAAAATAGATCTAGAGGAGTTCTCTGGAGGAACGTTTTATTATTTTGGAATCAAAGACATGGTGAGACATGCAGCTAAAATGCATACTGGAACATCATTCAATAATCGATTACTTAAAATTAATGTGGATGGCATCCCATTGTATAAAAGTAGTTCCACATCATTTTGGTGTGTTCTTGGAAGCATAAAAATAGTAGCAGATACTGTGTTTCCCATAGCAATTTGGTGCGGAAAAGGAAAACCAAACTTAGCTCAATTTCTCGATAAGTTTGTAATAAAATTGGATGATGTCTTAAAGAATGGATTCTCTTCTGAAGAAGAGCACATAACACTTCGACTTGGACCTATTTTGGGAGATGCACCTGCAAAAGCGTATATCAAAGGCATTATACAGTTCAATGGCTATAATGGGTGTGACTATTGTGTGCAGCCAGGAGTGCGAGAGGATGGTAGAATGACTTTCCCTGAGTGTAATGCAGAAGAACGGACAGATTTAGAGTGGAGGACTACTGGATATCCAGATCATCAAAACGCTTGTTCACCCCTTGAAAAAGTTGAAAGTGTAGACATGATATATCATTTTCCTCATGACCCTCTTCACCATTTGGATTTAGGGGTAATGAAGAGGTTACTCCAAATGTTTTTTGTTGAAAAAAAAGGAATTCATCGTCTTCCTGCTTGGGCATTTAGAGAGGTGTCTCGAAGAATGAAAAGCAAAGAGAATGAACGTGAGGCGGATCAGGCTATATATCCTAAGGATTGCTTTTACTACACGCCTATGGAGTTTGGAAGGCCACCGAGAGGCTTAGAAGAAATGGCACACTACAAGGGGATTGAATACAAACACATACTTCTATACTATGGGCCTTATCTATTTAAAAATGTGTTAGTGGAGGAGTATTACAACCATTTTTTGCTATTGCATGCTGCAGTAACAGTTTACTATTCCGAAGCACACAAAAAGTTCTGGGAGAAGGCACATGAATGGTTAGTGAAATATGTGAAGAAAGGGAAGCAACTTTATGAACCAAGCTATATCGTCTACAATACGCACAATCTTGTCCATGTTTACAAAGATGTTTGTCATTGGGGTACTCTTAATAACTTGACTGCCTATCCATTCGAAAGTTTTTTGGGTCGCTTAAAAACATTTGTTAAGAAACCATACCAGGAGATGAGTCAAGTTGTGAAGAGAGTGTATGCATTGGTTGACAACAAGATGCCTTTTACCAAAACAAAAGAAAGGAAAGGGATCAAGCTAACCGGCCTTGAGCCAAACGTGTTCCAGGAAGGAAAATGCTTTTCTCGCTTGACAACCCCTGATATCATACTGGATACAAGAAAGCCGGGGAACAACATTATCATGTCCAGTATAGGAAAGGTGTATAAAGTTACAAGAATTGTGGAACGACAAGGTCTTGTCCATCTCCTTTGTAACGAGTACACAAATCCTATTGACGTTTATTCAACCCCAATTCGTTCCTCATTACTTAATATTTACAACGTTTCTGATATTAAAAATGAAACTGCCTGGATTGGAATTGATGACGTGAAAATTAAATTTTGTGTCGTTCCCAGTGTGAGTGATAACACACTTTCCTTATTCCCATTGTTGCATGCAATGACATGAATGTCTCAGCAATAAGATGAAAATACCATCATCATTCAAAATTATAGCTGTCTGGACTTATATAATGTAGCATTACAACAAAAACAAGTGTGAATAATGTGAATAAATAACGAATTCTGTAGTTTAGAAAATCACGAATGAGTTTAGATACTTATAGCTCAATAGAAAAATACGAACTACGTAAGCAGGTAAAGTACGTACAAGTGTTTGTACAAGTGATGAGAGAAAGCCATCATCATTCCTGTGCAACCTTTTTCAGTGAAGATAGGATAGCGTTGCCTTGGATACAAAAGTCATATTTGGCCGTTGACTGAAGACAAGGAAGCGTTCTGAAGTGTAAAAAATCCCTCCAGTCCAGTGGCAAATGAGCAGTTGCATGGATAAGTTGTAGTGGTCTTTTCCTGTGGTTCAGAAGAAGAGATATAACTTCACCATACTCATTCAAGTGCTGAGGAAGACAATTTCACATCGTAAACTTTAAAATGGACAGGTCAAGGTAATTATTTGTATATTAACCTAACAGTTTTTTACTTTAGCAACAACAATTTACTCATTCCAGACTTTATGTTCGGCGATTATGTGCATATTTCATTGATTGTCAGTCAGTCTCATCTCAAATTTATTTAGTCGTCATCAAAAAATTGTTTAGCCGTCAGTAAATTTGACAAGTATTACAACAAGAGATTTTTCAGGAGAGAGATGTAGAAGCCTCATCGACTTCTGACAGTCCACAATTTAGTTAAATAAATTCCATAAGAAATGAAAGTTCAAGTCTTCTGCTGAAGATTAAAAGTGTCATTTTTTCATGAGACTGACCAGTCTAGATTTGAATTATGGGAATTATTGTTAGTCACCTTTTAGTTTTTATCGCAATTTATCTAAACTTGGTACCCCAACAGTTTACTTTCAACATAAGTAAAACATTATTATATTTTTTATAACTTTACTTTTACTACTGCGCTTTAGAGACCTGCCTGGAGTTGACGATGAAATGGAGGAAGGTGGTGAACATTTTCTTGTCGTGTCGTACATTTATCAGGCCAACGTAGAGTTTATTGTCATTCGAGAGTCATGGACGACTGAGGTGGATGGAAGTGAGCCAGCGGATGATGATGGTGGGGAATCTGAGAAAGTCCTCAAGTTCCTCTGGCCTAGGAACTGGAGCTCAATGACACAAAAGGAATTGGAGGGACTCTATGAGCAGAAGCGTCCTGGAGGAGATTGGAAGACTTATCAAGTCTTGAAATGCCACAAACGAAAAGGTACGTTCATTGTCAATCAATTAATAAGTTTAGTAAAGTCATTTCTTAACAACACCTCTTCTTTCTTAATCTTGCATTCGTATAGCAACCCTTCAAGAGGCACGAGGTGCCAGAAAAAGAGCAGAGGTCGACTTTACCACTAAGAAGAAAAAGTTGTCCGAAATTGGCGATACGACGGATGATGCCAACAGAACTCGTGAAACGCGGAAAAATCGGACTAGAAGAGTAGAAGATGGAAATTCAAATGGTAACAAAAAGGCTCGAAGTTCAAGTAGCACAAATCAATTGAGTTCGAAGATAAGTGGTCAGAGAGGTTTAGATGGTGTGTACGGGAGAAAGTCAGACCCTCCTATTCACGATGAAGCCTCCCCAAATCCATCTCCAATACGCAATCGACAAGTGACGACGTACCCCTCTCTGAGTACTTCTGCTCTGCCCCGCACTCCCCCTGCCCCCATCCGACGCAGCACTCCAAGTCTTTTCACCCCTCCACGGAATTCTCCACCTCTAGTGCCATCTCCTCCTTCTGGATTACGTCTTCGGACAATAGTCCCACCAGCCTCACATAATCGAAGGTCTCCTCATTCGAACCTACGGTCCTCTGAGTCCTATAGAAGCCCTTATGAACAGCTTCCTAAAACTTACAGACCACTACAAGAAAAGGACTCCTCACGGCCTCAAATGACTCCCAGTTACCAACGCTCTCAAGGACACAGATCACCACAGGGAAACTCCTCCCGAGGTCACATGTGTCCCAATGACCAACGCGCTTCACATTCGCAAAGGAGTACCCATCTGCAGCGATCTCCACTGCTTGGAAAGAGTCCCCGAGTACAGAGGTCATCAAACTCTCAAAAGTCTCCCCTGCATACACAAGGCTTCGACCCTCTACACATCACACCCATGACACGCAGTGGCCAGCATGTTAGAACTCCCCGCACCATGGATTCCTTCATTAAGGCCCTGGGTGATGAACGATTCTTGGCAGGGGAGCCCCTTGAGGGTGTGCAGTTTAAATTTTATAGTAAGATAAAACAACGTCTTTTCTTGTTTTGCTAAGACTAAATGCAACTAATTATTTTTGATTGATTCTAGTGACGGGTGTGTTTCTGGGAATGAAAACCCTGCAAACCGAGATGGCGATGATTCGTAGCAGCAGCATTTCCAGTGGAAGCATTCAGCCACCACCACCACCACTTGGAGTGAAGCCCTTAACCACAGTGTGGCCACTCAATGCTAAGACCTTTGTTGAACAAGAAGAGGAACTGAAAGATGGCAATTTGCTGGACGAGATGGTAATCATTAATTTTACAATAAAGTGAGACAATTCAAAGAATTACATTGCTCTCGTATTTGTTGGCAGACGCTGTGGCTGAGCAATACGAATAACTCCTTGTACAGCGTCAAATATGGGGAAATGACGAAGAACATCTTGCAGAAAATGTTTCCATTGGAGTTACAGGCTAGTTTTGTCTTTAGCAAAGACTCATACAGCAAAACTGAGGTACGGTTTGAAGGAACCAGATCTTGGCAGCTTGTTCGAAGTAAGTGGTTCTTCACTTATTAAACCTATATATTCACTTTATCATAAATCATTTAACTAACTCTAACTCTAAAATTGTGTTCAAGGTGCCTTGGAAAAAGCACATGGCTCAGGAAAAGAAAAGTTGTCTGAGTATCGCGACTCCATGCAATTTTGGTGGGATCACAAAGCCGACAATTTTAAAGACTTCCTTCGCCGTAGAGAAAATGCCCATATCCTTGCTCGTTTTGGCGATGATACTATGCTATTGAGGGATAGAGTTAAGTTGTATAAAGAATACTATGCTACAAAAAATAATCTTGACCCTGTAAAATTCCGCTATGATAAAGATAAAATGTAATTGATTGGCATGACAAGTTTGAAATGCTTCGTCATTGTGTAAATGTAGTGTTTATAATGTTAATGCTGTCGCTTTTGTAAAGTTCAAAATTGGATTTTGCATTTCAATTTTTAAAAATGTTTGACATCCGTTGTACGGATAATGAGATTAGGTTTTACCAATTTAAAAGAATTTAATACTCATATATACTTAATTATAGATGTGTGCAATTTGTGGGTGGGTAAAATAAACTGAAAATCACTAAAAATTAAACCAGTCGCCTACCATAATTTTTGTTCATCGAACAATCATCGCTGTTTCGTTCGAACGATGACCGCATGAGCATCTTGGCCTGCACATTACGACCATCTCACTCTAATCTCACGTTGGTCAGTTGAGCCGAGCAACGGATGGGTGGAAGAGTACAGAAAGACGGAAGGGGGAGAGTTAGCATGATGCTCTTTCACGATCATCCTACGATGAATCAATGGCGTTCTGGGTAACTCAAAAACTAATGAGGCTAATAGAAAGGAGACAACAGACACGACGCAGGGAAACATAAAAAGGGACAGAATTTAAAGAATGAAATGTGGCTCACGGTTAAGTGAACAGACATATCAATGTCATCTCGAACTCTGAACCGATTTGACAGCAGTTTTCTTCCTTCTTTCTCCAATACACGTATAATTTTCCCTACTTGATTGGCAGTTTGGCAACTGTGCAGAAAATCGATCTTCTCCGCAATAACTTTTATGGCGTCACAGCCAAACAAACCGATTTCCACATTTTCCCATACTTTTCCTCAATTCCCCTTGCATTGAGAACACCTTACGAGTTTGGAAGAATACAGTGATTGGAAACTCTGATGAAGGGTGAAGTGGATCCAGAAACCCACCCCAAACAACCAGAATTGTTATATGGAAATGCAATAAGACCTAGCTTTCTTTCCTTTCTTCCAGTCGGTTGTGCCAAGCCATATATCTAATTCAAATGAATACAACTACAACTCAAAAATTGCAAGTCATCGCACAGACGGTAAACGTATAAGCCAAGGTCGCGGAGCAGTGCTCAACTTATTTGAATTGAAAAGTTTGACTGTGTCCAAAAGTATAAAGGAAAAGGCCAATGAGTCATGGTTAAAATCTACAACGTCATGATTTATTGCACTGCCATTACTACTATTGCAAAAGGTTGGTGGTCACCGAATTGATTTTGACGCCGGAAAAGTATTTCCAGGACTGCCCAATTCAAAAAAGATCCTTTTCATGTTGATGACCAAACACCGGTTTGATGCTATGTGATATCAATTTGTCTAAAAGTGGATATTGAGATGACATGTTTTGTGTAGCTGTGGATTTTAAGTTGTGAATTCTATCATGCAGACATCACAATTAAAAATTTTGTTGTTAATGCTATAAGCTCTTTGTTTTTTTCTGTATGCGCCTTTCACATTCATGCCACTTTCTTCCCTTTATTCTTTCTTTCTCACTCTTCTTGTTGTTTTGTACTAAAATATTCTGTTTTGAATGCAAGTTCACGAGACAAGTCTTTTTCCGAACGCATGGCAGTTTTGATTTGAATACGAGAAATTATGCTGAGTTTTATTACGAAATGTGATGTGACAGTTTTCCTCCTTCATTTGCATCTACTTTTCCTTTCACTCTCTGTATTTCATGTGACAATCTTCATTTGATTCTCTATTCGACTGATTTGATTTGGAGAATTGAATAAAGCGACACAACGAAGAATGGGTTTTGAATGAAAGTGTATTGAATTTGGATTAGACTCAACCTCCTCTTTCAAATCAGCTTCATCTCAAAGAGGATTCCTTCTGACAGAGCAAAAAATGTAGTCAAACCGCAAAGAAAATACAGCATTGAAATGCTTTCATGTAGCATCGGTTGGAAGACTTTTCTTAGCAAAGTTACGCATTCAAATGTCCCAAGTTGAATGGATTTTATTTGCATTTATTGTGACTTGACTGACTGAGCAGAGACACGATGTGATGTGGTTTGATCTGATTAAATAAATACAAAAAGCAGCTCTCTTTCGGACATCAAAATCAGCATAGAATTCAATCCAATTGAATACCCTTCTTCTTTCTTTAAATAAATAATGACCGGGGAAGAGATCGGGGCTTCCGAAAAGCAAAGCAAAAGCACTTAAAGAAAATTGAATTTTCCTGCGGTCAAGAAAGAAAAAAGGGCTCAAAATGGTACTCAGTCATGACAAGACACTCGAGAGTCAATCAATAAAGTCTAAAAAAATAGATTTAAATCTTCGACGTCGTAATTATTTATTGATAGAGTTTCAAATGAAGTCAGGTTGAAAGAATTCCATTTTATGATGTGTTTGTATGATACATTTGAACTTTTCTACTCCCAAATTTTTACTTTAAATTTAGTGGGTATTTCTTGCTGTGGCTGATAAGTGGAGTACAACTACATGGACAGAGGAGGGACTAATTGGAGTTGTTCATAATGTGAAAGGAAAAAGAGAGAGACGAGGAGATGGCTGTCATTCCCTTGTCTGTCAAGAT
>JAQGCL010000655.1:0-12115 GCA_034699605.1 Isotomiella paraminor
CTGACGCAAAGCAAAGAACGACTTTTGGTAAGTGGACTTTTTCAAATTGTTGGTATCCCTTAAGTGTACTCAGTTGTGTCTTGTGTAGTCTGACATGGACAAGTCCAAGGGCCGCCTCTTCCTCGGCTCTGCTGCTGCTTCGTCCCTTAGTCCAGGATCTCCCTTGAAGCCAAGGTATTCCGACAGGTTCATACCGACCAGGGTTGGCAACAAGTGGTCCCTCAGCTACCCTGCGACCTCGTCACCTGCGCCTCCGTCAAAAGAAACACCGGTGAGTAGCTGATTGGTTTCTAACTTCTAGTTCAATCCTCATTATTTATTTACT
Source organism: Isotomiella paraminor (assembly GCA_034699605.1). Classification (NCBI taxonomy): domain Eukaryota; kingdom Metazoa; phylum Arthropoda; class Collembola; order Entomobryomorpha; family Isotomidae; genus Isotomiella; species Isotomiella paraminor. Next base: position 326 of record JAQGCL010000655.1, read on the forward strand.
TGTTCGCAGGGCTCCGTCACACCAAACGCCCCAAAAAAGAAGGAGTCAGACAAGGATGGGAGTGAAAATGACGCAGTCCCCACAGGGTCGGACGTGTACTCGTGCCTTCTTCAGAATGAGATCCTCCATGCCGGTCTTAGCACTCCAGTAAAGAAAGCTACAAATAGAAAGCTGTTCCACGTGAGTTTAGACTTGGCTTTTATGTCAATCAATCAATACCTACTTTTGTCAATTTTTTTTAACTTTCAGTATGACAATTCTGAGAGATCATCTACAATCAACGAAAGGTGGTCCCCGTACTCTCTTTCACCTATCAGCAAGAACTCTGAGATGCTGCTGCATTCCCCTAGGAAGATTCCACGCCGAATTCCCAAAACGCCGTTTCGGGTAAATTAAATTTGGTTTATAAAGTAGCTTGTTTTATTGTAACATAATTTCTCCAGGTTTTGGACGCTCCAGAGCTTCAAGACGACTTTTATCTGAATTTGTTAGACTGGTCTTCACAGAATGTCTTAGGGGTTGGACTGGGTGCCTCCGTTTACCTCTGGTCCCCAACCAACGCTGCAGTCACTCGTCTTTGTGATTTGGAGAGCGAAAATAACCCTATTACTTCGGTGTTGTGGAATGAGAGGGTACGTCAACTAATTTTATTTCTGGAAAGGTATAAAATATTATATTGTTGCTATTCTAGGGTAATCTAGTTGCAGTTGGAACGCAGAGAGGTTATGTACAAATTTGGGATGTCGCTGCTCAAAAAAATATAACCACGTTGTATGCTCACGCTGCCCGTGTTGGATCTCTCGCTTGGAATGGAGACCTTTTGTGCAGTGGCTCTCGCGACAAAACCATTAATCAAAAAGATATTAGAATTGGGCCTTATGTTCCAGAAAGGACACTTACTGCTCACATTCAAGAGGTACTAATGTGAAAAATATTGATAGTGGTAGTAGTAGACGTTGTTATTCAAAATTACGTTTTTATGTGATTTTACAGGTTTGTGGTTTACGATGGTCTCCAGATAATCAGTTTCTAGCTTCTGGTGGAAACGATAATCAGTTATATATTTGGAACCTGGGCTCATCAGAACCCATTCATAAATTCAATGAACATACTGCTGCCGTCAAAGGTACCCACTTACTTAATACACAACTATTTTGTTGCTTCCAATTTTAGGCAAATATTTATTCTGCATTTCTTTTGTTTTTGAATAGCAATTGCTTGGTCACCCCACAATCATGGTATTTTGGCAAGTGGAGGCGGGACAGCCGATAAAACAATACGCTTATGGAACACAGTCACTGGCCAACCTATGCACAAGATTCAAGTTACCTCGCAAGTTTGTAACTTAGTATGGTCAAAAAATTCCCCAGAATTCGTTACTACTCATGGATTTTCCGAAAACGAGATCGCCATTTGGAAGTACCCTTCATTACAGCAAGTTGCAAAACTCACCGGACACTCGAATCGCGTGCTGTACTTAGCAATAGCGCCGGACGGGGAATCAATCGTTACCGGGGCAGGGGATGAGACTCTAAGATTCTGGAATGTATTTAGAAAGGGACCACCCAAAAGAGAAATTCTAAAATCCTCACTGAACCTTTACAACAATATGAGGTAGGCAACATGACAAAGTTTAGGTTTGAAGGGTACATTATTCAGGGACCACAAAATACTAAAATACAACCTACTTAAGATGAGAAAGAATGCCCTAAGTTTTAAACTATGTCATGCTTAATTATTAGTACCTCAAATAATCAAAATTTGCTCACTTTACTAAAAACGAAAATCTTTTTAAAGCTACAGCATCTAAATTTAGTTACGAATTGAATTGTAGAATTGGACCTTTCTGAAATTTGGTACAGTATTTTTGTTATCTTTATACGAGCTAAATTGGTAAATTGTTTGCTTGGTTGAATTGATTGGTCGTTGAAATTTTTTGTTATAATTCAGTATTTGTTCTACAACCTTGCGTTTCAGATATGTAGTGCGGATAGTAATAATATAGTTAGTGCTAAAGTAGACACAAAAATTAAAAATAAAAAATTACTCGGAAATGGTACCCATTCAAGTTGTTTGATTAATTTATTATTGTAGTCATTTCTTTTTCCTTTGTCAACCTAAGTTGAACTCACTGTATCAACTGAGTTGTTTGTTTGTGCTTGTTATGTTAAATTGTGAGGGTCAAGATGAACATTGTATTTATTTGTCATTTGGTTTTCAATAAGGTACGCTGTAAACAATAATACATTGACTCTATGATGATGAACTTTGATCTCGATTCTAGTACCACTTCATTGGAAGAGGGGAGTAGGATGCATTTTAACTGGTTTAGTTACTCAAGCATCTTGTTTCCCATTCTTTGTCCTCACATATAATTCCGGAATTTCAAGTTCATGACTCAGCATCATCAACAACAACCGAGGAAGAATCCAAGAAAGAAGTGAGCATTTGGTATTCCGTCCTGTTATGAAATTGGAAATTGCACATGCAATCTCGCGACAATAACCCCATCATCAGTTCAACCTGTCCATTGTTGCAGATCCCATAAAAGTCATTCACATTCTCCGAAGAAACTTAGTTTCGGACCGATCGGCAGAGTGGACATAGTTTCACTTCCATAATATCTGTATAACAATCGTCATGGGATCTTACGCGTTTGCATTTTCAGCAATTTTAATTGCACTGTCCCACGTAGCACTTAGTGCAAAACAACACAAGGATGATGAGGGAAGCTCTGCATTGCTCTTGACCCCCCTCATTAAAGCAGGGAACATTGAAGAGGCAAAAAAGCAAGCTTTTGTCAATTGGGGAAGTGGTCGTCTGGAAGGAATCAATAGCTACAGTGGATTCTTCACGGTCAATGAAACCACAAACAGCAATTTGTTCTTTTGGTTTGTCCCTTCCATGGTAAATTCCTTTGTGACAATCATTACTTTAGTCATAGTGTTGTAATACATCCCTCTCTCCACAGGTTGACGAGCCAGAGGACTCCCCTGTCATGGTTTGGCTGAATGGAGGTCCCGGCGTTTCCTCATTATTCGGTCTTTTCATTGAAAACGGTCCATTCAAAGTGAAAAAGCGAGGTCGCATTCCGAAGCTGGTTCTTCGGGTTCGAAAAGACACTTGGGCTCGGAAGCATAATATGCTTTACATCGACAGCCCTGTAGGAACAGGTTAGTGTTTCACTTTGCCCCTTATGTTATATGTTTCTCTTCCTATGGCTTTACCGTCACACTTATTTTTATATTCCTCAGGATACAGCTTCACGGGAAGTGACGACGGTTACGCCAAATCTCAGGCAGACATAACTCGTGATCTTCATGCATTTCTGGATCAGTTTTTCCAAATGTTTCCAGAATTTGCCAAAAAGGACTTGTACCTGGCCGGAGAATCGTATGCCGGTAAATAATAATCATTCAGAGAATAAAGGTTCCCTTCCTTGACCTATGAAATTGATTACAGGAAAGACAGTTCCGTCTTTGGGGCTAAGAATTCATGAAGAAAATGCCAAGACGAATGCAACTAAAATCAACCTTAAAGGACTCATCCTTGGAGCTCCTTTAACTGACCCTGCTAGCCTAACAGAGTCCTACGCCGACTATTACTACGCTTTAGGACTTGTCGATGAGAACGGTAGAAAATACATGGCAGAGGAGGGGGCAAAAATTAACAACCTCGTTAAGGAAGGGAAATTGGTGGACGCTCACAAGGTCTCATTACATTTGGCAAAAAGTTGTCAGGTTTTACAATTCAGGCTCTTGACTTTTCAGATGAGAGACGCATTGCTCTCTTCTAAAGCATCATTTTTGAGCAATACAACTGGATTTCAGTATTTGGCTTCTGCCTTGGAGACAAAGATCCATAAAAAACGGGACTATTTTAACCGATTCCTAAATCAAAGTTCGACAAAGAAAAATATTCATGTTGGAGATCAAGGTTTCGTAAATGTTAGCACGCGTGTCGCTGAACTACTTTACGAAGATTTTGAAAACTCTTACAAAGACGAAATGGCCCAACTTCTCAATCTGAAATACAAAGGTTTAGTATACGTTGGACAAATGGACTTGGTCACACCACATGTGGGAGTAGCAAATTTTCTTAGATCCATGGACTACACAGGAAAAGCTGAATTTGACAAGTCGGACAGGAGAATCCTTCGGGACTTGAAGAGAGGAGATGTGTCTGGATACGTCAAGTCGCATGAAAATTTGTTCTACGTCGTCATTCGAAACGCAGGACATCATGCTCCTGCAGATCAACCTCGATGGAGTAGAGAAATCATCGAAAGATTTGTTGCAGGTACCCTTGACAAAGATGCCCTATCCCTATCCCCATTTAATTGAAGGCTCGTTACTTTTTAATTAACTTCAGTTAATTTTAATTGTCTGTGTTAAAATTCAATTTAATGGCACGTGCCTGTGCAAAGTATACCGAATGCGTAATATGTATCCGTCACATCCTTTACATTTCTTCGCTAATTAAATTCTATGGGAATGCCAAATATGCAGTCATGTGAATTGTGAAAGTTGACCAAATGGGCGAGAGTTCATTTCATCAATGCATTATAATTCTCACAAACAATAGAATTGACTGCGATAGAAATTTCGGCACGAGGTGGATCTTCTCTCTCTATGAACTGTGCGACATAATATTTTTATGAGAAGGATGGATGAGGAAGCACTCATTCTACTGCATCATAATTTCCCCATTAATTTAGGTTAGAAAGTTAAAAGGAGTTGTAAAAGTTGATTGCATTATCCTTTGACAAGGCGGTTCTATCGATTGTTGTAATGAGTGTGACACAGAGATATGCAAAAGATAAATTTAGAACAACAATGAACTTGAAGAAATTGCACAAGTCACTGCTCCACTGACCTCAACACCGTATCGCATTTCATGTGAAACAAAAAATCAGCACTGTAGTTTCACATTTCCCCTCAGTGGTGCCGATGCCGATCCACCCATGCATGTTATGAAAAATCACATAAATCCTCATGTCATTTGAACATTAAATGATTTTATGGCTCGCAAAACCATACCATAATGTCTCCAATTGGATGGGCGTGGGCACATATTGCAAAAAAAATGTTATTAAGGAGAAACATTCTAGAAAACCCGGTTTAGAATTTATTAAAAGTTCTGAATATTTTGTATTATTGCATAATCTCAATCAAGAGTTAATCACGGCCTCATCATTACCGATCCTTGATTCTAATTTCGATCTGCATTCTTATATACTTTAGTGTGAACGACTGTATAAATTATTCATCAAGAAAATTGCAAGCTCATTTGCAACCTAGATTGACTTGCTTTTATTTTTTGGCAAGTCTCATAAGAATCGGTCTTGTCTCATCTTCGCACCATTGATTACTCAATTCATTCGGTACATATGCATCCAATGCGTTTTTCTCATTGCTGCTGCACTGTTGCATTTTGGATTGCATGAATGCATCTTATTTATGTCTTCCAATAATGACTGCATTTTGGTCCCACTTTGAACTTACACTTGAGACTTGTTTTGGCATGCCTGGCAATAAATTCAGGTCAAACAGCCTAAGTCAAGACAAACTTATATATTGTCGTCATAAGGTTGAACTTACTGTGCCAATTATGAATTACGAAGCATTCGTTTCAAGTTAGAAGTGTGCCAGTCAATATAATATCTCCCATCATCATCATGCACATGATTTCCAGGGTCTGAACCAAACCTTACCCTTTCTGAGATCCTCCTACCTATCCTTAATTCTTAATGATTAAATGACAAAACATGAAAGACGATAAAGAAACCTTTTCTCCTGGGTGATCCTGAAAGTCATCATGATCATAATGATCTTCTCGTTTTTCCTCCGCACCAATATAAGCCGCACCATCGTGCCCAAAAATTTATTTTTTGTTGGTCGAAAGAAAAAGAGATAAAATGCGCTCATGAATCCTCCTGGAGATTGTAAGGAGTGAAAAAGGCAATCCAAAGCAAAAAGTAAGGTACTTCATACGCAGAGTTTAGAAATCCAAGTATATGTCTGGAAACAGAGAGGACCCTTTTTTACTCCTGGAAACTGGTTAGGTTATTTAGGTTTGGAAATGAATTGAGGCTTGGATTGAATATTTTTCCCACGCATCATGCAACTGCAAATGGAACGGAAATAAAAGTAAGGACCTTCTTTCTTGCTGTCTTGTTTCCTGCACACAAATAAACCGACCACCAAAGTGAGACTTGGGACTCAAACGGTTTCCTGCGATACGGTTATGACAAGGCTAAAAAATCATTCAGTTCTCAATGAAAAAAGACTTTCCCATTATTATTAGGACTGATGATATGATGAGCGTGCAGTACCTCGTCCCACTTTCTGGTAGAAATGTGTCGTGCCCTACTGATCCTACTCCGATGTATCCGGTACGGTACAAATCAAAACTGTTAAAACTGGTGGGTACCTCTATTCTACAGTAAACCCACGGCGAGACAAGGTTCAAGAAAGAAGAAGACTCGCTCTCATCGACATCGACACATTTAGATCATTCGTAACATTATTCTTTTTAGCATAGCAACAAACAACACAACCCCATAACAAAGCAAACCACACTGCCCTTTAAATTGTCTCACTAATTTTCATAAACTCGTATCTCTGCCTGCATTATTGGCATCATCAGAAATAATAAGCACGTCATTTGAAGACCCGCAGAGGCAAAACAAGAATCGACGACCGTCCTCCTATATGATAGAACCATAATTCCGACTTCACCCCTGTACTTTTTCTTCACCTTGTTTCGTGTGGAAGACTGAATTTGGTGAGAGTACTTAAAGGACAAGGTTGTCAAGTGACAAGTACGCAGTTGGAAATTAAGTTTACACATGTCGGCCTCTATGACACCCAAACACTTGCTAATAAACTCTCAATTCAAGTCACACATTACACTACAATAACATTAATAGTGATTGTTTTAGGAAAGAGAGAGCCATATAGTCCACTTTTGGCTTGGCTACCTTAGAATTTGTGTCTTCATTTCATGACCGTGTTGCTACAGCTATAATACCTAGCTTCATTCGCTGACTTGATACAACAAAGACACTCAATAATAAGCAGTCATCACAATAGCATCATCCCCTCACAGGATTCACGACGACGATTGCTCTGCTCCTCATCTTCTTTTGAAGTAGTGCTACAGCTAGCTCGTTCTTTTCGTGTGTGCAGCAAGACTTGATCCGACGAAGAGAGAAAGAAGCAATTTGAATTAGACGTTGATTTTGATTCTTGACTTGATTGTTGATTGTGGGATGCAAAAGATTTCTAGGTCAATCGGTTAGTTGGCTTTGAGGAGCTTGCGATTCACAATGTCCTCACGCCCGTGCCCGGGAAACACTCCGTCGTCCTCAAACGCTTCCTCTACATCCGGCGTCAACCCACCCGGGCCTCCACCCTCAGGAAATAAACCCAGTGTTCAGGTGCTCCAAGATTTCACTTAACAATTTCTTTATCATATATCCTTGTCCTTATTTGTGGGAAACAATCTTAATTATCCTGTTCTCAAGTCGTGTGACGTGAAAACGTAGTATGTATCGTATAATTGATGATTGTAGATGTGAAAAGTACAAGTCAATTGACCTACATGGTGCATTCGATTTCAGGTGACAGCTCGTGTCCTATTCGGGTCAGTTAATGCCATTTCGTCATTGCAGGCTGAGAGGAAGCGTAGGAGATGAAGAGTGATTTTATTCTAAAATTGCAACTAACTCTAACGCTTTTACCACCCACCCTTCTACTATCATTCTCCACCCTCACCACCTACATCCTTATCATTGTTAACCTCTCTTTGAGTTGTACGGCAGTTGCGAACGAGTCTTTCTTATCCGTCGCTGACATTGGCAGCAGTAGCAATATTAATAGTAATAATCCTTCACTAACGTCAAGTCTCAAGTTCGACAGCAAAGTTCGGGTCGAGTCTGAAGCCTTCAACCCTCAAGCTGAAGGAGTTGAAGACGACTTTCCAATTCATTATGCTGCCTACATTGCAAACGCTGTAGAGACTGGAGTGCAAGATGCGACTGAGCTCTTTGAGAAGATCGAACCGGACCTCTATAATAAAAGTGAGTGGTGCGAGTGTGTAACAGGCAGAAAGTGCATTGGGAAAAGTGAGACGTGCTAACAAGTCTTCTTTTGTGCCAAGATAGTGGCCTCTTGGTCAAACATGTCTACTTGCAATGGTTTAACATTTTTGCATTATGTTTTTGCAGATATCATTATAGAAAGGAACCACCCTTCAGCATACCTAGCAGCAATTAATCGACAAGCTCCAAAGGCGAAGGAGCTTGCCAGAGTGGCTTATGCAACCTTAAGAGCTACCGTAGTATTGAAAGAACAGTGAGAAGAAAGAAGTGCTTTCTGTTTTAAATATGTAAGCAATTTACTTTTGTACAGGCTAGCGCAATTCCGTGATGAAATCCACGAGGATGCTATCTTCAAGAGTCCAGCTTTGCAACGGTCGAGCTGTCCCACAAAGTAAGAGAAGTTTACAAACGTGGCTTTGGTTTAATGCAGCTTCTTACATGTGATAAATTAGGCGACAATCGGATGAAGAGTGCTCAGTGGAGGCAAGGAAGTATAGAACCATTGATGGAACATGCAACAATTTAAAGAATCCAAATGTCGGCTCTTCGTTTCAACCGTTTGCGCGTTTCCTACCTCCTGAATATGACGATGGTTTGATAAGAAAATAAATTAATGTCATCCTCGGAATTAATTGTCAAACCCTACCTAGGCGTGTCTACACTGCGTAAATCCGTCTCTGGAAAAGATCTGCCATCCGCTCGATTAATCTCCACTAGTGTCCACAAGGATGTCTCCAAACCTTCATCGACATTTACACTGATGCTAATGCAGTAAGTAAAACGATATTTTGCATAATAATTCCCTCGTTTCAAACACCTACCAATTTGCAGATGGGGTCAGTTCCTTGACCACGATCTAACAGCCACATCCCAAACTCGGGCTTTCAATCACTCCATTCCAAAATGTTGCAATGTCAGTGACATTCATCCCGACTGTTTGCCTATAAAGGTGAGAACAAAAGATGCGCCATAAACTATATATTAAACTCTAAAAATGTTTCCAATTATAGATAATGCCAAATGACCCATACTTTAATTTCAAAAACTGCATGGAATTCATCCGTAGTTCTCCAGCTCCCAGACCAGATTGTACCTTAGGACCAAGAGAACAGCTAAATCAAGTCTCTATAACCACTATGAGTTTTTATTTTAGAGTGCAACTTGGACTATTAATAGCATTCTAAAATTGGCCATTTTGTATCTTAATTCCAGCTAACCTCATGGCTTGATGGGAGCGTCGTGTATGGGTCCACAGTTGGAGACCTTCAACCTCTTCGTCTGTACCAAAAGGGCCACCTCAAGTACTCCCACATGCCCAGCCGTAAAGCTCTGCTACCACAATTGGTCCATCCACCTGAAAATGAATGCATCATATCGTCTCCAAGACTGTATTGCTTTGCTGCGGGGGACGGAAGGGTGAACGAGCAACCGGGACTGACTGCTATGCACACTATTTGGCTTCGTCAACATAACATCATAGCCGACAGGTTGGCCGCAGTCAATCCTCATTGGGAAGAAGTACGTCGCTTTCACTAAGGTTTGAGGGAAAGTTACTATAGTGAAATTGATTAAAATAGGAAACGCTTTTCCAAGAAGCGAGGAAAGTGGTGATTGCTCAGTTGCAGCACATAACGTACAGAGAGTTTTTACCATTTCTATTGGGACCAGGTAAGAATTGCCAGCCGAGGCTTACCCATAGGTTCTTGACAAAGTTGCTCGTATCTTTCAGATATCCTCAAGGTTTTTGGCTTACGGCTTTTAAGAAGTGGCTACTATCAGGAGTATAACGATTCGATAGATGCATCAGTTCCAAACGTATTTGGCACCGCTGCGTTTCGGTAATTTGGGCATATATTTATCTCAGGATGAACTAAATCACATTTTTTATCTTAGTTTTGGACACTCTTTGGTTCAACCTGAGATACATCGAATGGATGAAAACCACAGAGAAATGCCCTACAGTATGAATCACTCATGATATTACATCCCCAGTTCTCGCGTCATTCATTTTTTTAATTATTTTAGACGTTGAGCTCAGTCATGAAATGATGAGCCCTTCGAATATACACAATTTCGGTGAAGTAGACAGGATTTCCTTAGGACTTTCATCTCAACGATCTCAACGAAGGGACGAGTTTATTACCTCTCAGTTGACGAATCACTTGTTCCAAACGCTATGGCACAAGGGACTCGATTTGGCTGCAATAAATATTCAAAGAGGAAGAGATCATGGAATTCCTCCATATCTTAAATGGAGGGAAGCGTGTGGGTTGTTAAAGCGACCATTGTCCAGAGAAGGCAACCAAACCGTGGCTTCTTGGGAAGATTTTTCAGAAGCAACTGAAATTCCAAAAGGTTTGTGAACCTCACCTACTTACCTAAAATCTTGATTACTTAAATCATTCTTACAGAGAAAGTGCAGTGGTTTGCTTCTGTGTATGAAAATCCTTGGGATGTAGGTTAGTTCTCAATGTGGCTTGTGGTGTGTCTCAATTGTAGTAACATTTAATATCGCTATTCTGCAGATTTATTCCCTGGGGCAATGGTAGAATATCCGGTGAAAGGTGCAATTTTGGGCCCGACATTTTCCTGCATAATTGGTCAAACATTTCGCAACCTGCGGAGAGGAGATCGATTTTGGTATGAGAACCCTGGCGAATTCACCCCTGACCAACTAAGCCACATTAGAAACGTCACTCTGTCGAGGGTCATTTGTGACACCAGTGATGGGATTCGCACAATGCAGCCAATTATCTTTCTCCTTCCTGACGAAAGGAGGAATCCCAGAACCAATTGTTCCAATACTGATGTAATTCCTTCGATAGATTACAGCGCTTGGAAGGAACAACCTGTACCATTGAGCAGTAACGTCATTTCGAGGTAGTTTTGAAAAACTTTACCCTCCTATACCTTCTTCGTTTTAATTTTTTTTAATCCTTTGTGTAGGGAAGACCTATTCGACAGGGATCTGATTGACCATCAAGAGGAATACTACGATGATGATACAAATAAACCAACGTTCTACTCGCTACTTGATACTCTTGGGATCTCACTGGACAGTGACTACGGCGGATTTTCCACACTACCCTTCAATGGTGAAGATATGAAAGAATATCACTTTCCTTTTTCACAATCATAAATTTCACATTAATACACTTTCTAATTTCGCAATAAATAAAACTGACGATATCTAAAGTTATGAACTCGAGATGTTAAGCCTGTGTCTCAGAGAGGGTATTGTGACACTGTCATTTCCCTTTATTGTCATACCCCTTATATTTTCATCAGAGTTCCACAGATATTAATGAGACCATGCGTATTAAATAAATGTAATTAATTTATTCAAACACTTATCAGCTAGATACTTTTCGTCATTATGTCATGTACCAGCATGACCAATTGACAATCAAACCCATCAAATTTCTCTCTGTTTACAATTAGGGAAGCTGTTGCCATAATTGAAAGTAAAAATCTGAAATCTTACTTTACACTCCGAAAGTCTACTTTAAGTTATAATGCTTTATCCAACTCATTATTCTTGAAAGTGTGATACAACATTGCATTACGCAGTGCCCCACACTTTGTTTCTATAACGATTAATTATCTTGTCTCAAAAAAGATTCACTCAAGAAACCATACAAGCGTCGGATCTTTCTCCCCAAATGTCTCACGTTTGAGCTTTTTTT
>JAQGCL010000656.1:0-12109 GCA_034699605.1 Isotomiella paraminor
TAAATTAAAATTATCAAATTATTCCGCATGTCTCACCTGTCTCATTCAACCCCACAGCTCAGTTCACATTTATTTGCTGACTTGAGAATCAAACGTTTGGCTCCACTCAATCGTAGTAGCTGGGTCAGAATTGGTCGGTGAAAGAGTTCAAGGCGGTTGGTTCTCCTTGTCTTCCAGGTTTACTTGACTTGGTTGTGTAAATTCAATTTCCATACGTTCAGACTCCTTCGGCGTTTCGGCGTTAGATGTATCCTGGAGTGTGCCAGCGTTGCTTACTGAACCTTGTTGTTCGAGCATGGGAAGCAAGCCGTCATCTTCAGTTTCCATGTCGTCATGAACAGATGAACTTGATGTTGCATTTCCTGATGTTCCGGCCATGGGCTGCATAGGGTCAACCATGGAACGAGGGCGTCGCGGGGATGGTGGTGTACCTGCGGTGATCGATTTTGGCTTAATGAGGTTGTTCCTGTTCCAAACGACACTGACGACGATATGACGAACGACAATGATGACGATAAGACAATGACGATGAGGGTGCGAGACACGGACAACACAACTACACTCTTTCAAAAAAGAAACGCGAATGAGCCTTGTCCCGGTGCACAACAAACCAGAAAATTTTCTGGTTTGTTATACTTTTGTTGCCAAGGCGAACAAACCAGAAAATTGCATCTTCTGGTAGTTATACTTTTGTTGCCAAAGCCAACAAACCCATCCGCCAGTTAACCTTTTAGTTTTTTGTGTGCAAATGGCGGTGATGAGATGGGTCAGGTCAGGGGGTATAACTCGCAGGTGGAAAAAGCACCCTGGATAACTTTCAGGATGGCTTCTCAAGAACCTATCCCACCTCCGTGCCAAAGGAGGCAAAGTGTTTTTTTTCACTGGGCGCTACCCTTCCCGAAAGTCGAGCCTCCCATTTCGACATCTTAACTCAAGGGGTTCTTAGGAACCGATTTCAATGCAAGCAAATTACAATACCAGTCAAATGTAACTTCATTTTTGTGAGTGTATCAACCAAACACCAAATCACTACTGAACCAAGAAGGAAAAAGTACTAATTAGAAATTAGATAACCACTAATGATAATTTAAAGGAAATTAATAGAATGTTCCAGGTACCCAAATTAGTCTGATTCAGGTACCTTATAAAATAAAATTAATGATGTGATACGTTATCACCTCATTAGTCAATCAACAAAATAATTAAGTACGTCAAACCTGATTACACTAATGATCGTGAAACAACTATAAATATCCGTTTCCGTCCTGAATAAAGTATCAGTTCTCAAAGCACTCTTCTGTAGCTAACAACTACTCTCCACCACTACACTACACTACACCACTATCTCCAGCACACCTTAAGGAACCCTTATCTCTTGAAGAGATAAGGGAAGAGAATCTCACATAGAAGAGATTCTCTTCTATGTGAGAGGTACAGATCAATCATCGAACCCTCACAATTATTAGTCTTCTTCTTCCAACAAATGTAGATAACTATATTATTAGTTCCAATGCTGCTACGTAATACTACAGGTTTTAATACTACAATAATGTACATTACTATTGCCGAGGTAGACGGAAGTATATTTTACTTGTGACCTGCTATGAGCCGTGCCGTGTATACAATTTCTAGTTACTTGATGAGTTCGCCTTCTGTCGCTCTTCCTCTCTAATTTTGTGCCGTGTCTGGCTAATAAGGAATTGCAACAGAGGAGAGATCTGACACGTAACTGGAATTGCCCTCACGCAGTTCCGTATGAAGGACAACGGCGCTTTTGCTTCAAACGGTGGTGCACAGCCCAGGACAATCATTAGTTTGAACGCAGTGTCCAGTTCCATAGGGAAGGAGGAGTCGGCGGGAATGACCGTGTTTTTGTATACAATGTGAAATCGGGAAAAGGTCAGCTCTTCTACTTTTCCAATACACACAATTGTTGGGCCTTGGCATCGGAAACTGGTTGAAAAGGATTCCAGTGCCTTTTCGTTCTGCGAAGAATTGAAAGTATTACAATTTCCGAACTGTGAATGCTTTAAATTGATGATGGCAATGACCAAAATCGTGACACAAAACTAATAATGATGCGGAGACTGGGCGCATTGGTTCTGCAGTCTTTTAGTCTCCCTTCAGCCGAAAATGTGAATAGTCAATTGTTCCAACTATAATGCTTTGGCGAGTAAAGCGAGGATAACATTTCTAATAAAAACTTGAAAATTTATTCCTTAATCAAACAAAACTACATATAAATCAATCGGTTTAAAAAACAAGCTTTCTTTTCTCTCTTCCAAATCTAAAGTGCAGTCCTCTCCTCCTTTCTTCCTCTTTTCTGCCAACAAGCATAAAAGTCTTAGCATAAGAAAATATAACCTTAAACTACACATTACCAATTCATTCGTTTTCCTCTTATCTACAGATTCTTTTCCCATCCACTTTTTCCAAGCAAAGACCACACGTAAAAGATCAAGAAAAAACTTATGTCCTGCCATGTGCGCCATAATGACCGAAGCTAATCATTAACTAATCGAACTACACGGAAATAAGTCAAATACTTTTAAGTAGTTTTCAAATTTAAAGATGGCTATTCCACGAGGTGATATCTGCTACTACAAAGGACAAGAAAGAAATTGTCTCTTCCAGACAAAAGCCTCAAGGAAACAACAGTTTGGGTTCATTCCACTCGACCGCGGTTGAGTGAGTGCCATCGGAGAAAAAGGAGGGCGAGAGTTTCCAGATTTATGTTACACTGCACGGCGTTAAGTCATAATAGTTAATGCTGATCCGTATAACGCTTGCATATAACTCAGTCTTACGCTTAACCGACTAACCAAACACGGAAGGGGAGACGCAGTCATGCATTTCCCTGCCTTGATGGGTTAACTCTCCTTTTAACTCCGCTAACGCTTGAAATAATGCGGTGCGGTGTAATCGCAACGGTTAGTAGGAAATTCGGACTTGAGAAGTCTTAGCGTGTTCTCTGTGCTTTACCATCACCATTCATTTACAGCATATCTCGCAGTGCTTTATCATTTCTATTCGGCTGCTCGGTGGATATTGCATATAGACCGAATTAAACTGCGAAGAACAAAGTGGTGGCTAAAATCGTTGCTATGAGATAGCTCTTTACTAGCTCTTTACTTGCTATGAGATAGCTCTTTACTGATGGCTAGCAATTATTTATTTGGTACATAGATACCTACCCAGCACGTAACGCTAAAGGTTTAGAACGATATTTGTGTAATGTGGTGAATAACTTTAACATTTACATAATGCCATAAATATTGCGACCGGGGGTTCTCGCCCAAAGTGGAGTTGTTTTTTGTTTCTTCACATCTGTGGATTCAATCCCTTAAGGAGTAAGCAGTTGCCTCTTCTTTTGGACACTTCTTCACAAATGTATTAACATGGGACCATGCAAATTTTGCACCAACAACTCGTACGCCATTCAACGGGGAGCAACCCTCATGGCTAAGACGATAGTCAACGGAGCCGTTTGGAAATAGGTTGAACCTGGTCCGGCAAACAAAACCTGGGATTTAATCGTGTCGTTAAACATGAGATCCCCACACGTCGTACCAAAAGACCATATCCCCAAGCCTTGGAGGAACTCGTAGTCCAATGTTGTTGAACGCTAGTGCGCCACCTTCCTCTACAGACGTCATCTAAACAAATAAAAGGTACATAACGACATTCCTCAAGTATATACCATGGTGAATAATGTACATACAAAAATTATAGAGGATGCAATCCTCACTCCCTGTTCTGCTTCGTCCTCGGGTTCGTCATCCACGTGGAGGAAACCATACTCACCTTTACGCGATTACTCATTAAGGAGACGATATGTCGACTGAGGGGAATTCTGTAAATTTACCGTGGATGAAGCCGTTGACCATCATAGATGCCGGTTGCCGGAAGAACAGTCCAGTTAAGAATTCCACCCTTTCGTTTAGTGCGGTCCCAAAGAGGTCATCCAGGTAATAGGCTTAATCCACTAAAACAATTAATTCCAGAAATCTAAAGTCTTTTACACCTACTTGGAATCGCTTTCCGGAAGACTTTCCGCGGGAGTCTTAGAGGAACGTTAGGGCGAGGGGCCTCCTCCACGTTGAGCAATTTAAATGGCCAACCGTTGTTTTCTTCAAGACGAATCCGCATGGATCCAAGCCTGGCAACCCTCTGAGCTGGATTCAGGTACTGAGTGAGGGCATCATTCAGGTAAGGCGAAATGAGGGTTGGAGGAATGGCGTCCCGAAAAACTACCACGTAAGGATCATTGCTCAGGATTTCCACCCTCGCAGGAAGAAGGACCAGATAGGGGTGTTTCCGGGTATCCAGGTAGCAATATACCTCTTTTGTAGACTTGTACACCTGCACATAAAGCAAAAACAGATTCAGACACGGAAAGTTTCGTCAGAGAAACTGTAAAATATACCGCCGTTTTCCCCTTGCCACAAGTTGTCAAAAAAGTATAGTAGGCTCCTTCGCTCCGAAAACTTTCCTCGCCAGCTATAAATTTGTCCTCGTACTTCTCCATTAGCACCTCTCTCATGGGTCTTGCGCTAAAGTTGGTGGTGAGGGCCTCTTCGAACAAATACCTCTGCATCTTCTCATTGGCAACACCTCCTGCCGTCAGAGTCCTCCGTTGGGCATCGTGCTAAAAGCATCAAACGTACTTAAGTTTTTCAGGACGAACGGCCCCCGCATGTATGGCCTTGCCTCTTGACTCAGAATAGCAACATACTCCGTAGCCTTCGTAGCGCTGAGGTTGTCCCCCGTAGATCCTGCCTGGAACATAATGTGCGCCAACTGGAGCCATGACCTGGCCAAACTGTACTGCTTCTCTTGGGTGGCCTTCTTCCCAATTAGCAGTGCCTGTTCCGCAGATAAGCGAATATTTGTTTCCATCATACCAACTTTACCATCGGCCAACTTAATGGATGAGGTATACATGCTGTAAGTTATGATCAAATATCGGTTTAATGCTCTCTTACGTCGGCAGGGTTTAAATCATAGATTTGTTGGAGATTGAGGAATGATGTCACAATTTCGTTAAAATCATCCACCGTTGGCATTGGCAGTCCGTGAAAGTAAAAAGTCAATCGTTGTAAAGCTAAAACCAATTGTTTCATATCCGTAAGAGAGTGGCTTTGCTAATGTGAGGAAAAAATACTTACCAGGGGCATTTTCTGGACAGCTGTTCTTTCCATAGTTTAATTGGAGTACAAGTGGTTGTAATAGATGAACTAATCGAAACAGTAAACGGACCACGGCCACGGGATTCCTGACCACGTCGACCCCAGCGGACCACATATCATTTCCAGCAGACGGCCCAACTTTCTCATACCAACGTTTCAGAATTATCTCAGAGCTGGTGGCGAAGTCTTCGACGTATCTAAACACGTTTGTCAATTAAGTCACTTTTTACAGATGCGGTGATTACCTTTTTTGTAACTGTTCTACAAATTTTTGTGAGGGGACGGTGCAGTTGTTGGATTGTGAAAGTCTGTTCAAATGCCGCGATATTGCAATATCCGTTGAAGCCAGGTGTATTAGATGACCTAAGCTTAAAGGCATAGCAACCAATATGTCCTCCATCCCTGTCTGCATTTGTTTGGGTGTTTTTCGGAACCCCGACTGACTGAGGATTGACTGTCGTTTGCATCTCCTGGATTTGGTACTGTCGACTACTAAGACAAAACAAAGTATCAAAGATCCAATTAATATTCTGGAGCACGCTGCCTCCCGAAATTTCATTTTGAAGAGGAAATGCACTAGTAAGTGTCAACTCCGATCTCGAATAACTGCAAGAAGAATGAGAGTAGTTTGGAAAGTAAGTTTGACTCAATTTGCGTGTCATTACTATTGTAATGATGCATTGTTTGACAGCCATCCAATGATTGCGTACTTTCATAATTACGTAAAACAGAGGAAACATCCATGACCTTCATACCAAAAGGAGAACAATTGTCCTAAAGTAATTATCCGTCCAACGCTGAGGACGTCGAAGCACTTTTCTGTACTCGCAACTTCGATATTTGAAGAGTCCGACGTTTATAACAGCAGCGTCGTCGCTTATAGCAATATTGCCCCGCCATCAAAACATGAAATTCATCCTGCTGTTTCCGAATCTTCTTATTTGCATCGTTCAGCTATCCACGGCTGGCTCACCTCATGATTGGGAGGCTTTCAAGGTAGTGTCAAACATTTCCTTAAGATATGAGTCGTCATTGAAGGATGTTTCAATAGAAATTCCACCGCAAAAGCTACCCATCCATAGCACATGAGCAGGGAGCACAGGTTCAATTCGAATTGACGAAGGAAAGAATTGATGCCCACGCCAAGAAACACCAGGCCGGCCGAGTCACATACATTCTTGGTAAGCGAAAATTAATCATCGACATCACTGACTAATTAATGACTCATACCTTTAGCGTTGAACGAGTTTGCCGACGAGGATCTACATGAATTCTGGAGAGTGCGTAACGGGGGGAAGTTAGGAAACCGTAGCAACCATGTTCGATCGTCGTCTTCTCCACCACAATCTGGTCCAGCCCCATCCATCGTACCCGCCGGTATGGCTGGATGTGGATTTGACTGGAGAACTAAGGGTGTAGTCTCCGCAGTGCGAAACCAAGGCAAGATTGTAAAATTGAAATGTTTAGAGGACAGCTTATTCCCCATCCCATTTTAGGGCAGTGCGGTTCTTGCTGGGCATTTTCCGCGGTATGCATCACGGTACACTGAATGGGCACGGTCTTCGAGTCACCTTTTTTTGTAGGTTGGGGCAATTGAGAGTCAAGTGTTGAAGAACGGAGGTCCCGAAGTGGGACTCAGCGAAGAGCAGTTACTTGACTGTGACTGTTAGAAAGCATATAACCAAAAAGCAAGTAGTTTAAAATAAATCGGAATCCTCCCTTGCAGCCAACGACATTGGGTGCCAAGGTGGGAATGTGGTCAGTGCATTCCAGTGGTTTCAGAACAATGGGGGAGTGGACTCCCTCTCAAGTTACCCATACACAGCGCAAAGTGGACAAAAGGGGAAATGTCGACAATCCACTATTACCCCTGTGCAGAATGTCACAGGGAGCCAGTCACTCCCTACGCCAGCGGGGAAAGAGGAGATCCAACGATTTCTGAAACACAATGGCCCAGTATAAAATCAAAAAGCCTTTTGAAAGGAACAAACGCATCTGACGGCATTAATTTATATTGATAAAGTGTTCCGTTGGAGTCTATGCCGGAGCAGGCAGTGCTTGGGATTCGCAATACAGCGGTGGGATCCTCTCATCGTCCAACCAGGAAATGGACCATTTCGTTTTACTTGTGGGGTGGGGAAGCGACCAGAGTGGATTCCCATACTGGATTATCAAAAATTCGTGGGGAACGTAAGTATTTTTATAACATCGAACGTACTTTTAGCTGAATGCCTGATATAGTGGATGGGGAATGCAAGGGTTCGCTTACCTAGCGGTTGGCGATCAAGATTCAGGGCTCTCTCAATATTTTATTACCTACCCAACTACGCAATAACAACTCCCATAAACAGTCAAATAGAACGGTCACCACCATATAGATGTACTTGATTACATGAAAAATGTTTAATTTATAGAGTCGAGTACCTTTGAACAAAAATTAAAACATACTAATACTAGAACGGTATGCTTTAAGGCTGACACATGAAAAAACATTACGGAGAACCACATCTAATTCTAATTACTAACTAACTAATTCAATGGAAATGGACTACGTAATGTGATATGTTTATCTTAGCGATTTATCACACCCTGTTGATGGTTTGATAAAAGTACGGCAAGGAATCGTACGAACGAATCGTAAATCAAATTTGTAAGTAAGGACAAAGTCCATTTCCAACAATGAAGTCCGTTTTGCTATTGATTTTGTTAGTGTTATCCCCAGCGGTTCGTAAAATGTCTGAACACATCTGATATTCAGAACTGCAACGTGCATGACGGCTACGTATTTTCTTGATGTGATCACCAGAATGACCAACTCGTTGCAAAGGAGACCTTATAATAAATGTGATGCCAAAGAGAACGGGTACGACGATGGATACTATCCTCAGGAAGTCCTATGCACACAAAGTACGACTTTGGTTATGTTACAGTGTATTTCGCCAAAAAATAAATCACCACCTTGGGTCAAGTGCATTGAGATTTGAACCGGTGCATAAGGAGCTTTGAAGCTGGTTGGAAGCCATGATCCTAACTGGAACGTCCACTGAAACTGAATGTCTTGACTTTATTTGTATTTTTCACAATATAAGCAATTACCTATTGCGATTCTTTGCTCTTTGTGAACATGGAAAACCTGTTTATTAGGTATTTCATATACCTTTTCATTTTGTCCTCATGCACGAGCTTTGTCCGACCTTCACCACTTTTCCGGACCCTGAGGACTTTGGAATGCTGCATGCACCTATCCAATGGGTGCCAAGGGTCAAATCTCGGAACTAGATAGAAGGATTAGTGTACCCCTTCCAATTTTTTTCCTTATGCATTTTTGCACTGGAGGGGAAGGGTTGAAGTGCCTATATGCATAAAGCCAGCTTCCAGCAGAGCAGATGTTTGTTCGTTCTTGTGCCAGCAGTCTGAATCCTTCATCCATCTATGCACATACAATCTGTTATCTCCCACTGTCTACATTCCTGCAACCCTATCCCACAACGCTTTTAGTACTTCCACTACTGATATCTTTCTGGCTCGATGCGAAGCTACAATGGGTTGCTGTTCATAGCCTCATGATGATGATATGATTTCCCATCTACTCTCAGCAAATTTGGAATGAAAAATGAAATACCTCCTTTAGTCTTTAGGAATTATTTTATGTCAACGTGGCGGACTAAACTTGCAACGGTTTCCCAACGGCAAACTGGTTTTTACATTACTATTCATGCAGTCCAAACACGATAAGACTAACCTCGCAATGAATCAATTACTCTGACTGCCTACCTCTGATGTGTTTATTCATGACTTGCTTCCCAAGGTTGTCATATACCAATCCTCCTATCCTCAGTTATGCAATGTGGCATAACTCATTGCACCTAATTTAACCTAAAACTTCTCGAATTTAGGCAAGTTTTCTGAATTGATGGATTCGTTATGAGGCACGGTATATACGAGATAACTCGTTTAAGCTTTTGGACTTTGGACAAGCAAGTTCGAAGCCTGAGACGGCCAATACCAAATGCGTCATTCTTTCCACGAGACTAGAGGTGCGCGGGAAACCCGAAATAGCGGATAATCCCGTGTCCGGCCCGTTGGCCACCGAGCCGGGTTTGCCCGACAATTCGAAAGTAAAATTTACATTCTGAAGAATGCCTTTTTTATGGAGCATGACAATGCATATTGCAGTACGGATGTATGGAATGGAGGTCTCCAAGTTTCACCCATTCAAACTAAACAACCAAGGGGTAGACAAGGCTTGAAAGACTTTGTTTTGTGCATGTACTATTCTTGTCGGGAACAATTCAAAAGTTTCACTTTTGCAAACAAAAAAGCGAACGCCTTTGTTTTTTCTGGCGAGGTTAATTGATATGGTCACATCAGCATGAGACCTAGCAAACCTTTCATAATTGCATAGTGAGATTGCATTCCCTAAACCGCAAGTTTTGCTGTTAGTCGTCTAACCTTTCCGACTTCGTGTATACTTCAAAAGTGGGAAAATATGGCTTTCAATAAGTCGCACTTTTCTCTTCGGCACAAGTATACGAAAATGGTCCTCTTTGTCGTTACGTTGTCAATTGTTATTGCGGTGCTTTTTACCTTCATCCTCCCGAATTCATCATCGGCCCCGGATGTGAGAATGCGACTAGTACACGGCGATGGTGGTGGGCAAAACGAATCTCGAGCTGATTCTCATCTTCGGAGAACCCGATGGATAGTTGTGACCTCAATCTCTCACCCCACCCCACAAATCGCAAAACTGTCCCAACTTCCAGGATGGCAGCTGTTGGTCGTGGCGGACAAAAGGACCCCTGTGAACTGGGCCGCCCCACACGACACCCTCTATCTGAGCACGGAGGACCAGTCCAAGTTGGGCTACCAAATCATTAATCACATCCCATGGAACAGCTACGCGAGGAAAATGGTGGGCTACCTCTACGCCATCCAGCACGGGGCGCGGGTCATTTACGACACGGACGATGACAACGCCCCAGACGGGGATGGTTCCAGTTTTGACGGATATTTTGCGGTTAAGGGAGATGCGGAGATGAGGGGGCTCGTCATCAGCCGTGAATCCGGGAGCAGGGTCAAGAATCCCTACGTCCACTTTGGTCAAGGCACGATTTGGCCTCGGGGTTACCCCCTCGACGAGATTGGGAGGAATTATACTCACACTTACACGGCCTGCCGAGCCAAGCCCCCCGTGATTCAGCAAGGACTCGTGAGTGGGGACCCTGACGTGGATGCCATCTTCAGGCTTACAAGGAACAAGGCGTATGCGCCTCTGAACATCCAGTTTGACTCCAGAGCCCCTCCGTCCATCTACCCTAAAGGCGTCCTCGCCCCCTTCAACTCACAAAACACGGTGTTCCTGTACGACGCCTTCTGGGCCCTCACCCTCCCTATCAGCGTCCCCTCCCGTGTGACGGACATTTGGAGGGGGTTCTGGGCTCAACCTCTGCTCTGGAGGACGGGAAACACCCTGGGCTTCTTCCCCCCGCACACGACGCAGCAAAGGAATCCCCACAACTACCTCAGGGACTTTGCTGAGGAGGTTCAACTCTACACACAGACCGGCCGCCTGATCCAACTCCTCCACAAGTGGGTCTGTCCCGGAGAGAGTCTCTCTGTCTGCATGGAGGAATTAACCCTCGTGTTGGTGGGTGAAGGGTTCCTGGGACGGGAGGACGTTCGCCTCATGGTCGCGTGGATCCAAGACCTCAACAATCTGGGCTACAAGGCCCCTGCATTCGATGCAGACAAAGTCCCCAGGCCGAGTCCATGTCTTCCTGGCGTTAAGAGGAGTGAGGCCATGTTCCACGCCGTGCGTCCTTCCGTCGGGCTTAAAGGGCACGATGGGATCCTCCGTTTTTGCAACATTGGGCCGGACACGGAGGTAAAGAAGGACCCAGACCAGCACCCTTCCACCCTCTTGGTCGTCACGTTCAACAAACCCCATCTCCATGACAACGTCCACCTCCTCGATCTCCTGTACAGACCGGTCTTTCCCAACACCGTGTACTGCGGCCCCACCACGAACTTGACGACGGACGTGCTGAATCTTGGAAAATCGTTCATCCCCGCTGACACAGAGGAGGGGGTAACCGTCTACGAGTGCCTCCTGCGTGCCATTGACATGGGCTATGACGTGGACAATTACCTCACGCTCTCGGACGACGTCCTGTTAAATTTCTGGAACCTTTGGGACTACGACCGGGAGCAAGCGTGGGATTTCCCAATCTGGCCTGAAGCTTACAGTACGGACGATTGCCCCGAAATGATTGCTGGAGCTGGGGATCCAGAAGTGTGGAAGGATCCATGGCTTGAACCATATGCATGCGTCGCATTCAAGGCCGCCATGGCCGAACTGTCCCAATTATCAACCCTGGAGGGAGGCGATTGGACGCAGTTCATGAAAATACGGGAGACACATGGACTGAGCAGCACTGTCGCTAATTACGGATTTTCAGACATTTACTATATCCCAAAGTCTAAGCAAGAGATTTTCTACAAAATTGGGTGGGTCCTGAGAAAATATAATGTGTTTGTGGACCTTGCCGTAGCATTCCTCGTCTCGGGGCTATGGGATTCAGGCAACTACGTGAGACTGAATGTGTCTTACTTGTGGAACGATGATGACAGAGGGAAGGTTTGGGATAAGTACGACACACACATGGACGCACTCCACCCCGTCAAGGTCGCGGGTTTCGCCAACAACGTTGTTAGTAGGAGGGATTGGTGCAATCATTACGTCTTGAATGCCGTCCAGAAATAACAAACACTTCAGTTTCCTTTGTTGCTGGTTGGAAATTATCCGGCTCAGAACTAAATTAGTTTTAAACAATAAAAATAAATCGTCTTTATCGAATGTATCTACATTCGTGATTCCTCATCAACCTAAAAGTTTATTGTATTTCACAAAAGCTTTTTGA
>JAQGCL010000657.1:0-12102 GCA_034699605.1 Isotomiella paraminor
TCTTAAAATCTGATCCCGGTGGTGCCATACGAACAATGAATTACAATTATGTATTGCAAGTGGGTCACTCAATAGCAAAAAATGAAGATCTGAGAATCTATCTATCTCATTTGGAGGCACACAAGAGAGAACTTCAGTTTCTCTTCTTGCTTCTAGAGTAGAGCTTAGATTTACACATCTGGCCCAAGGCCTTTCTTCCTACGCAAAACCACAGTATATACTTGCAAAAACCTCATGCTTTTTGTGTTTGCATTAACTATTCTGGCTATTCCTATTGGTTTCGTTCATACCACGTAGGTAATTACCTTGTGGACCTCAAATCACATAGGCTGGTTGGAATGGAGCCGAAAGTAATGCCTTAGTTAGACTTGATGAGGTCACATGGACGGCGACAACCTCATTCGAGTCTTAAGGCATTATTTCTGCCTCTTCAGTGGAAGCTAATTGTGCTATTCATTGCGCGTTGATCATTTATTGCAAACTGTGGAATGTGACACATATTCAGGAAATTGCAAATTCTGCATACCATGAAAAGAATATGTTTGAATTCTTGAACAACCAGAATAATAAGCTATTATACATTTATTTAAAATGGCGATTGTTTAATGTAGCCAACCAATGCGTTAGTGGTTTAAACCATATTTTGATAAGTGTCGAGTCGAGATTCCTTTATTTGCACATCGCCCACCGATGATAAAATCGTACCATAAACATACTCCTTCTAGGTTGTCATGTTGTAGGCGGATGCATACTGCCTCTATGTGGAGTTCTTCCGTTCCTCTTATTTTGGTGTCATCACTGCGTTTTCAGTGTCAGCATGAGTGCGTGTGGTTTTAAAATAAATACTGTATTACGATTGTATTTTTCAACATATTTAATTTCACTTCATTCCTTTACATCATTAGATGACAGTTGACAGTTGTTTATGAGCAATAACTCGTTTCCCTTTTTCGGGTGATTCATTTTATTCGCTTTTGTAGCAAAATTGGCATCGGTTCTGTTCAAATGCACTGATGAAACTTTATACGGAAACGAATAATTATGTAGAGGATTTCAATATTTGCTTCTGTCGCTAATGAACAAGAACTGAAGCAAAGAAATGGCATTTTTTTCAGTTCAGAAGTATAGCGGGAAGTATAGGGACTTTGGCATGGCGATGGCGATGGCGTTTTACCCTTTCTTCCTCAATCATTTTAGTTGGTGAACATTTGAATTGGTAACCGTCTTATCAACACACCAGGTTTATGTAGGAGTAAGGTCATTGACGAAATCAACATGGCTCGAAGATTGTTCCATTTTGGAACGCTGGTTGTGTACAAGACCGTTACTTGAGCACATGTGTGACGAAGGGGGAGACTTTGGTATTTGTAGAATGTTGTTGTATTTGTTTTTATATTTATTTGTAAAGTTTTAGGTGATGATGGCGTTGGGGTTATTTCTGAAAGAGCTATTGCTGTTGATCTTCTTAAAATGTACATAGTTTAGGAGGATACGACCTATCAAATCTCGGTTTATGTTTGGTCGGGGGGATGATGAGAGCCGCAGCTGCCTATGTCTTGAACCGTTTTTGTGGCTTGAATAGTTGTTATTCCTCGGTACCTGACGGTTTAGCAAAGAATACTGTTTTTGAAGTGGAATTAGCCAGAACAGTATAAAATTCAATGCTTTTGGACATGAGGTAAAATCAGCATCAAATCAATCACAAAAAAATTAAGCGCCATGTTTTTCATTACCAATAAATTTTACCCGATTTCTTCCTTCCTGGACTGCTTTAATATCTTCGCTTGAGTCTGTCGCAAAATAAAGGGAAATCAAACATTGTGCTTTTCGATTTCAAGTTTGAATTTCTGTACATCGTTTGATTCGTGTCTGTGTCGTGTATTTCTAAAAGAAGATTGACAAGGCAGTAGAGAAAACTGCAGGGTAGGGGTTTAGCTGTAGTACAAATTTTGGTAAAAGTTTGCTTTTGGTGATGCAGTTTGACTTGGTTGGCAGACTTGGCAATGGCATAGCGACGAACGATTGTACTAATTTCTTGGCCAGATCTATAACTTTAGCATTACTCCTCTGAGAGAAGGAAGCGACTAAAAATATCTCCAACTTCCTCTCCTCTTCTTCTTGGCTGTGTACAGAAGAACGAAGCTGCTTCCTTCCTCTCACTTAATTTTTTGCTTCAAGTCAGGAACGGAAAGAAAAAAAGGAGAAACGCACACAACTTAACAAACTTTGGAGCTAAAAATCGTCCAAGCACTTTGGGACGTGTAATTTTGGGGAGACAATAAATCTCATAAGAGCAAAAAAAGACATTTTACGTTTCCATTTCTGGTTGGAGTTTGAGTTTGAGACATATAAAATGCTGATTTGTTTCAAACTTATTGAATGGACAACCCTTTCAGCTCACTTCATGGAATCAAGTAAAAGTAAATGAGGTTTGACTGACTGCCTGAATTAAGAGGTGCGTGCAGTCGCAGTCTAATATAGTCTGCTGGTGAAGAAGAAATACGGAAGTGCAACTCTGTCTGACGAACGATGATGCCATTGCATATTTATCCAAGCCTACCAAATCATGTCTGCGAAAGTGTTTTACATGCCAAAGAAAACTATGAGATTCAGATTGGGAACAAGAGCAGCGTGTTCTGCTTTGCCGTTTCGGATTATGCTCAGCAAGCTTCTTTAATTTACTCTTCACTTCATTTTACTGCAACATAGAGAGACTTATTTCCTTGCACGATGGATAGATAAATATTGCTTGTACGCCATTATCGTTTACGCAGGTTGGAGGAGATACACAAAAACCTTTTCTTATGCACACTGTAAGAAAAGATATGGCGGAACTATGTACGCCCCAAATGGAGTGTAAAAGCACCACACCCATCTCAATCCAAGTGGTTCTTGCTTAACTACATTCGTTGTTCTCAGTCAGACCTACGGATAAGGTTGCAACTTTTCACTCACAAAAAGTTGTTTCTTCTCGTACGGAATTGAAATTTGAATTCTGTCACAACTTACATGTGCACAGGTTGGGCAACAGCAACATAACAACTGCAGAAGTTGACCACAAGTTGAACGAATTTGTTTCAAACATTCATCATAAGGAAAAAGAAGGAATGAGATTGTTTGACATCATTTTTCCTATGCCGTGCGTATACTTGCATGTCGTCGCAAGGCAGAAGATTTCAGAATCGAACCCATTAGCCACCCACGCTTTCTCCACTCAACAACAGAGAGATGCTAAAGAGACTTTGCATAAATACATGAATGAGAGAACGATCGCATAACAATCAGTAGGTACAAGGGAATGATCTACCTTTCTGGTGTGGCATGCATGTCATGTGTGTCATCTGATTGCAATGTAATGTCCACTCCGCCCTGTCCAACAAACGATGGAACAAAGTAATCTGATTCGACGACGATAACAATGAAAAGAAAGTTGATGATGCAAGACAAAAACTTGCACACGCAGAGGAAACATTTAATTTCATACAGCATAATATCTGCTTTTTAGTTGAGCAATGTGGGCAAAAAATTTTATTAAGAACTTGGATTTAATTGATGTGCAGGAATTTCTGTGGATTGGTCGGACCATGCTTTATGGTGGCCTGAGAGAAACGTGTGGCTGACAAGGACCAGATTCACCCTAGACCAGTATGGAGTACAAGCAGACGCCCTTTTACACTTCACTCCCTGTCACAAGGTGATGCTTAAAAGAAGATTTCAACAAGATGCAAATAATTACCTAAACCTTTTTACGTTAAATTTGTTACAGGTGCTAAGGGTACAACTACCTGACAGAAGGACCTTAGACTGTAAAGTGGACTTTTCCATCAAAACCTTCAACGCCGTCGTCCGTCTTTGCAAACAATTAGGTAAACACTTTTTCTCATTCAGTTGAATTTTCTGCAGATTTACATGAAGAAACCGAGGCTTGAGTGTAAGGAGAAATGATAGTGACAGACGAATCATGTAATCCAGGTTGACAGTTACCCTGACAGATTGCAAGTTAAATCTAGCACTTTGAATCTATTTCTGGCTTTCTCCTGCTGATATCACATCAGATCTACAACACAACTCCAGCATGAGCTTCAACTGTTTGGTGGGTGGGTGGCGGTAGGAAAAGTCATGACTGATGATTGACAATATGACTAACTTTAACTCCATCTCGTCCTCCCAGAATTTTCATTTTCAACTTGGATCGAAATATCATATTTCATTGCGTTACACTACAATATTATTCCTTCATACACATTTCACTCCTCCTACGGGGATCAGATTTTCTTCCTTTTTTTGCCACAAACATTCTGCCATGGAGGAAGCTTGTCTGACGCGTAGGCTGGAAATTGAATGGTTTGGTCAATAGGATCAACTTGCTTGACGCTGACTCTTCTAAACCAAAAAATAATACATCGGTAGGGACAAGGATAGTTCTGTATGTGGCAGTGGCGGCAGCCCTTTCATTTCAAGAAGGCGAGCCAAATGGTTATTAATTGAACAATGTCTTGATCGGCATTGGCACCCACGTAGATTCTACCTGGAGATGCTGAGGTTAACAAAGATTGCCGACTATATGTGAATGCATAATCGAATCCGCCTACACGCCTATTAGTAATGGGACATAAAAAAAATGTACTAGTTTCTCAATAGCATAATAGCCATTCGCTATTTTTCTACATTCAAACACAATGAGTGATGTCATTGCGCAACCACAATTCTTTCAAGTTCATATGCCTTAAAATACAAATTATCTTGTCGTTTCCAGGTATCCGACATCCAGAAGAGCTTTCCTTTTCTTTTCCATTGGGGCCAGAGCATCTGAAGCAAAATTACGGACAGCTTCTTCGGTCTAGAAGAAACGGGTACACCAGTCATGGACATGGGGATGATCCGTATGGAGGAAGGGGACGGTCTCCTCTTCCTCCTCCCGACACGAATACCTTTATTCCAAATGCTTCTTCGAATGGAATGTACAGTCGCCACAACAACAGCACTGGGAGTAAGTCTTCCAGTTATTTCAATTGTTTCGGATAAAGGAAGCTGAATTGTGATTTGATATTTCAGGCAGTGGAGGAATAAGTGAGCGATTTTTATGTGCCCCAGTCCGTTCACCCACCAACAAGTCGACTCCAATGAGTTCCCCCCAGAGTTGGTCTTCTAATGCGGGAGGAGCATCTCCTTACAATACAATGGGAAACGGAACATCCTATTCACCTCTACCTCTGTCAGGTAGTCCCAATGGCTTTAACGACCTCGACCTTGATGCTCTGGCCACCACGCCGGCCATGGTGGATCCGAATCTGAAGCATCTAAGACCACGTAACTTAGTTGAAAGGGCAAGACTTAATGTTGCGTAAGTACATTCCAAACATTTGGTTAAATGTAGGGGATTACAACTTTTTGCTAGTTTTGCTCTTCGTCTTAGCAGCATAAGCGGAGGGTAGAGGGAGTAAATGCCAGGCATGATGCTATTAAGTTGATTATCTTTTGCCAAACCAACTTCATAATGGAAAATGATTTATGGCTTCTGAGATTTCATTTGATTTACTTTTTCCTTCCGTTGCCGACATTGCCTTTGCTGTAGCATTTTTCACCTTTCATTGATATTCGTTTGACTCCTCCTTTGGTTTGGCAAGACTATTGAGCCATTATCTAGCCTAGCTTTTTGTGTTAATTTATTTGTATGGAAAATTTTCGAGGCCCATTCAATTGTCGCTGAAGGCATCTAATCTAAGAATGAATGTTTTAACATGCTGATTCTTATTTTCTCAATTTTAGATGGTTGGATTCGTCGCTGTCAATAATGGAGCAAGGAGTGAGAGAGTTTGACACTCTTCACCTGCGGTTTAAATTCTACTCCTTCTACGACTTAAACCCTAAAGTAGATTCCGTACGAATCAACCAATTGTATGAACAAGCGAGGTGGCAATTACTAAATGAAGAGATCGACTGCACAGAAGAAGAGATGCTGATGTTTGGTGCATTACAGGTCTGTAACTATCAACATTTCAACCAAACGAAATATAATTTCACTTTGTATTGATTTTGTCTCTCAATAGTTACAAGTTAACTTGCAGTCTAATGTGCCCCAGCCCGATTTTGCAAATCAAGGGGAAGACGACATAGATGCTGCACTAAACGACTTGCAAATTACATTAGAAGGTTCTGGTGTCAATAATCGCAGCATTATGCACACTCCTGAACTATCTGATAGGTAAGACAATTTATTTTTTTAAACTTTGCTTTCCGTTCATAGTCGATGGTCGACTGATGTCGAGTGATGAGCTTTCAATGGTCGTTCATTCTGGAGTCAATGTCCTTTCCTGTTCTTTCCTTTGTTATAAAATGATGGAAGAAGAGAGAGACAATCCAGACAGACTTTACAATTTATTTTTTTACAGTTTGAGAGTCATGAAACCCAAGAAATTTACTCTCAGAGGATGGAAGAAGTACCATGTTACCTGCAGAGACGTATACTTGAATTTCCAAAAAGCCCGGGCGGATCCTGATTCTGCCTTTTCAATTTCTTTGAGGGGGAGTGAAGTGACGCCCGATGTGAATCTGGCTCAGCAGAAATATGGCATCAAGCTGGAAGTGCCAGGTCCGGATGGAATGACCGAGTATTGGCTAAGATGTGATTCAGTAAGTCATTAAAAAGCTGCTTTTTTCAACCATGGACAAAAAAACTATAACTACCTATGCTATTTACAGGAAGAGCAGTATGCGAAATGGATGGCTGCTTGTAAACTTGGATCCAAAGGAAAGACGTTAGCCGATAGCTCATACGATTCCGAAGTAAACACAATAAGAACGTTCTTGTCAATGCAACACCGAGCCCCTGCACCAGCCATTAATCCCAACTCTTTTGAAATTGCTCCAGAGGACTACATTTCTCCACGATTTCTAAAAAAGATGAAGGGAAAGGTATTCATTCACTAAATGTTTTAAAATCGTTCAAGTTCTCATTTATTTCTGTCACGTTTTCCAGTTGACGCAAAGAATATTGGAAGCCCATGCAAACGTGAAGGATTGCAATTTGATCGAGGCTAAAATGAATTATATAAAGGCCTGGCAATCTCTTCCTGATTTTGGAGTTTCGTTGTTCATTGTGAGATTTAGTGGACTAAAGAAGGATGAACTTTTGGGCGTGGCCTTCAACAGAATCATGAGGATGGATACTAGCAGTGGTGATCATATTAAAACATGGAGATACAATAACATGAAGGTCAGTCCAATAACATTCGAGGGTTTGGTGAATTTCTCTACTATTCTTGAAACGTTTTCTACAGGCTTGGAACGTAAATTGGGAGGTGAAAATGATGATGATACAATTGGATGACGAAAACATTAGTTTCGGATGTTTGTCGGCTGACTGCAAAGTTGTTCATGAGTTTATCGGAGGGTATATTTTTTTGTCTCTTCGATCAAAGGAAGCAAGTCAATCCTTGAATGAGGAGCTATTCCACAAGTTGACAGGAGGGTGGAATTAATGTAGTGATGTGCCGTGCCAGTAGCTCTATATATATTCGGTGATTCATTTTGTCCAGTCATTGTTTTATTTATAATAACTGTCATCTACAATGATTAAGTTCTCTTAACGATTCTAGGATATGATTTTAAACTGAATAATAACATTAGTTACCTGTGCCCTTACCAACTGATCAACAGCATTACCTCGCTGCATCTGAATGGATGAAGTAAAGTAAATTAGCAGAAACCCCATTATGTGTATGTAAACTTGTAAGCATGTACAGATTATGTAACGAAACTGACTTGGAGTATCTTCCTGATTTAACTGTAACAATCGTATATGAAGTGCAACCTAATGAAACTCTGGCCTGAAACAGTCTAGGAAAAGTGCAATTAATGAAACTATAAACGATTCTACCTTCCAATGGATGGTGCCATTTACTGTTTAGATTCTCGTTTGTACAATTAGACGCCGGAACTGTAACAATTTTTTAATTATAAAATGTATAGGTAAACTTGTTTGATGAAGTCTTGTAATAATGGCCAACTAATTATCTGGAGATATGTAAGAAAATCTAGTTAGACATTAAAGAGTAGTAAAAACTGTATTTAAGGAGTGGAAGATGTTTAGATGAGATTTTTAGATGTCCCAAGCCAGAAACATGGAGATTGTAGGTATAGAACTTTGGTTCTAATCAAGACTAATATGACTAGAATGTACCTATTGATTTCATGATTAGCCTAAGTGTGGAGTAAGTAGTGTCAATATTTTTAACCATTTAAATGCAATCTACCCAGCCTTCTGGGACCCTGTTTTCTGTTAAATTCTTGTTTAATATTTTGAGCTTTTAAGGTAGATTTTAGTTTAGGACACAGAGCTTCAATTTGATTTCACATTTAATCCACTAGACCTCACAACAAATCATGTCTTTATCTGTGTATAATTTATAGTCACTAGATTACCTATGCATTACAAAGTTGGTTTTTTCTTTCGTTTTAAATCGAGTGTGTTGGACATTGCAATCTTGTTATGAGTATACTTAAACATCTATCTTTTCGGTGACGTTTTATTTCTTCCAACTCTAAATTCCTATACATAGGTAGTATGTGGCAAAATGCGATGTGCCTAAATTGAAATTAAACATTTCAGTTGATCATTACTAATAATAACTGTTTTTAAAGTAAGTCTTGTCTCTTCTATCTTGACTAAAAGAGTGTGTAACATCAATAGGAAATATTACAGTATTCTGTTTGTCTGTATACTTTTATTCCGGAAGAAAATACAATAAACTAAAGTGCTTACTAAACAAAATCAACTACATCTCTACTATA
Organism: Isotomiella paraminor; assembly: GCA_034699605.1. Lineage (NCBI taxonomy): Eukaryota > Metazoa > Arthropoda > Collembola > Entomobryomorpha > Isotomidae > Isotomiella > Isotomiella paraminor. The sequence goes on from JAQGCL010000657.1 coordinate 8,794, forward strand.
GTTTTAATTTTCAATACTGAGACTCTTGCTTGCTTGCTTCACATTCCGTTAATTCATGTTCAGTGAAGCAAAAAACATTATGGCTGGAGAGGACACATTGAATGATAAGGTTTTTAATTTATGTAAAGTTTAAGTTGAAGGAATTTGGGTATATAGATAAGATTGACATTGCATCTGGTGTCATGGCTAATGGACCCATAAAACAGAAGCCCACAGCCCATCCTAATTTTTTTCATAAAATATATTGATAGAAGAGCACAAATTACTGTAAAGCAGACACGACGACACATTCTTCCAGTATGCAGTGGTATCATACATGCCTATGGTCTGCATGATTTTATTTGTGTGCTCAACCAGTCTCGAATTTCTCAATTGATTCAGCAGAGGAAGTCTTGTGACCTGAAGCCTCTCGTTCAGGAATGTCTTGATGAGTTGAGCTCATCAAGCCAAGTCAAACATAGCCCCTCGCTATGAATTATGATAATCCGTCTATCTATAAGTGTAAGCATGCCACATACGTAGGTGGTTAAACAGACGCGTTATAATTTGAAGGAGATGATGCAGGCAGTTGCAATATGTATTGCTGGTACAAACTACATTTTCTCCAAGCCTATATTTTTTCTATTAGTAGTTGTCCTTATCCCCTGATAGCCTTCACTCTATGGCGACTGAAACAAAAATTTCTGACACCTCTGTTCTGTGTCTCACTTGCAACTTACGTACCTATGTATGCTCCAGTTAAGTAGTTATTTGTTATGACTTTATGACAAGAAAGTTTACATTTCTGTCAATCTTTTTCTATTGCCAGGTTTCAGCCCAGTTGACATACGAATGTACCCTTCGTCGTCATAATTGACTTCTTTCAGACTTTGAGGATACAGGATTTTTTCTATTTTTTGTAGGAGAAAAGAGCAATGCGTTAAAGAAAGTATTGTCCATGCATCCAAACAGATTTTGAACTTCAAAATGGTGAAAATAGCGTAACTCTACCAGTATTTTATTTAAGATTATTTCTGCCAACAAACAGTATGTACAGGATTCCGCAATTGTATTTTTTGTCATTTCAATAAGAATTTGCCACATCGACAATTTGTACGTTCAATACTATCCCATGGCACAGGTGCACTCCTCGAATATTTAATTCCACCTTATATGTGGTAATTCAATCCGTAATTTATGTTCATAACAACCCTACCCAACCCACTCTTGTATTACTGAGTGGAGTGGTAGAAATAATATAAATTCCATGAGAAAAATGCCTGTCGCAAACGATGCTTATGAGGCAATACTAGACTGTGTAGACTCAGCAACAATTTCACAAGAGTCTAATGTATGGAATTCTCGTTTGCTGCGTGAGTTGCCATGGGCTGGGAATGTCTCATGGACAAAACTTTCCCACGGACTTATCCTAATTGACTGACACAAGATTAAGATTATCAGATAACAGGAATGCTTTGGTGATGCCCTGGAAATCTCGACTTGCCCCATATCACATCCCTTGTATTTGTTTTATGATGATTGTTCTGTGGATGACATGGGTACATGGGACAGAAATAGTTCAAAGTCTTAAGACTTGAATTGTCCCGTTGCTCATGCATTCTTATGATAATAACGTGGCCTATGACGAGTGTCTGTTGTTGACTCACAAGATGCAGACTTTTGTGTCACCCTCCTTTGCTGGAACGTGGGATCCCAAGATTGGAGAAGAACGAGAGAGTTTTACATGGTGCATGGACAATCCACTGAACGATGAGAGAGATTCATACAAGAGTTGAGGCAATCCGTGCATATTTCCCCATCACTCCGTGTCATTGAGAGTTCAGTGTTGCTCAGTCCGCCGGTGTCCGAAGACCACCAGAACCTCGTTCTCTTCCACATCAGACCATCATCATCATCAACATCAAATCCATTCATTTCGAGAGAGGAAAAAGAGTGAGCCAACATTTTTTTGTACCGAACAATCTTTTAAAACCTTGTTTTTATTATTATTTAAATCAGAGAGTGTCAAGATGTCGACAATTACTGGATCCTTCAAACTCATCAAGAGTGAAAACTTTGAAGAGTACATGAAGGCCGTGGGTGAGTACCTTTCTTTTTTCCTTTTTTGAGGTCTCGATAAAATTATGTAAAGTCGGTTGGTTGCCGTGTGAATGGTGGTGCGGATGGGCATTTTTTAATTGTGGTGGACTGGAAATCCCACGATTTGATTTGATTGCCTCTTTCCAAGAAAAAAAACTACAATGTACAATGGAGCATACGGTGCACATGGACTTTCACGCATCGACATCACACCACCACCAACCAGCCGGTTTTTTTTACTTGCCAATATGATGATTGAGCAAGACATCATCGTCGGTCGGAGAATGCGCATCCCGTTTCCCTTTTCACCCCTCGCCTCACTTTGTCTCTCACTTTCGACTATTTGCATTTTGCATGCATGCACGTTCCAATAGAAATGAATGACTATTAATTAACTTTTGACCTCTTAAATTGTCCGTAGGGGTGGGGATCGTGATGAGGAAGATGGCCGCATCTGCAACTCCAGGTAGGTATTAACGCCAGGCTTTGTTCGATGCAAAAACATAGTTTACTTGAACAGTCTCCCCTGACTTTTGGCCCACAACTTTTATTCTGGAAAGACAAGTTATTATAAAATTAGAAAGTCCCTCAAAAAGAATTGTTTGGCCAACTAAAGGGCTGCTAAAAGCAAACCATTTTAACAGTGAATTGAATAATCATTGCAACTGATTCATATTCCAGTGACGGACATTGTACAGACTGGGGATGATTGGAACATCAAGACGTCAACTACGTTCAAGACAACTGACATTAAGTTCCAGTTGGGAAAAGAGTTTGATGAAGAAACTGCTGATGGGCGCAAGTGCAAGGTAAAAAATTGAAATTGTGGAGGAGTTCATTCGAGTATTATCATTCATGTATTGTTTTCTGTTGCAGTCCACGATTACAAAGGATGGAGATAACAAGTTGGTCCATATGCAGGTATGTGCAGCATCCGATGTCCCTGATTTCGTTGTCTTTCTTTACATTAATCCTCATCACTTTTGTGACTAAACAGAAATGTGGTGAGCAGACGCTCCAAATCCTCCGGGAATTTACTGAAGACCAAATGAAAATGACGTTGGAAGCACCAGGTGGAATTACGTGCACTCGTGTTTACAAAAAGGTATTTTTTTTTATAAATCATACAGATTGCAGGAACATGAAGAACACCATAACCTTCTAATCTTGTTTGGTTTGACTTGCAGCAGTGAGCAGTTATCAATATTTCACCGCTTTTGGAAAGCAATT
>JAQGCL010000658.1:0-12094 GCA_034699605.1 Isotomiella paraminor
AGCCTTCGCAAACGTGCTGACATGACGGAATGGTCGAAGCTCGTCGACGAAATGAAAAGGCATGAGAATTGCCTAATAACAAGAGCGACTCACGATCACATGGGGAATGAAGAATTCAGTGTAATGTAAAGTCAAGGATACGGCCACACTAACTCTGCAATCTACAAATGCATATAGCAAATTGAGATTGGGGTGGCAGACGATGTGTATGCCTGCATCGGATTGTACACTTCAATGTTCAACGCTGTGCAGTTTGCATGCAGCATCACTTCTCCAGATCCACATCCATTCCCAACTTGGTTTGGTAACCCCTTCTCAGCAAGAGAATAACATAGTTAACCCCATATGTAGATACTTTTAACTCGTCTCTGCAAAGCAGAAATTAGTAAGTGTAGTACGAGGCTTTATGGACGAGAAATCATGTCTGCAGTTCGGGTCGGGCTAACAGGAAGGAATGGAGATTAGGCATTGAATACCATGTCTATACCATATGAGTTTGGGTCTTTGGATATTATTGGAGTTGAAGGGATTATATGATGTTACAGTCATTCACTTGGAAATCATGCTTTCATAACATGTCCTAATCATGTATGCATTTCTAGTACTCTTACCATAATGGTATAGGTATAATTGTTGTGAATTTGTCTCCAAAACCGATTGACGCCCTTTCATGTGATAAATGCCAAGTTCAAAAAGCAACGTTTCTTTAATTGCCCAGTGGTGTGGCATAGTGCTTTTGTAGAGGAGGAATAGAGCTAAATTTCCCTTGGGATCCAAGTACAGTTGGAACAATTGCTAGAATCTCCGGAATCTAAATCCGACAAAGTGCACAATGAAAATGTGCGGAATTGAATTTTGAATTTCAAGAAAGCAGTCAGTATGCATCGAAAATATATGAAACTTTAACTTCGGTGGAAACATCCTCAACGCCACATCCATCTCTAGAGATACGGAAACAAAGGCCTACAACCACCATATCCTGGAGTACTCGCCCGAATCTAACGGTTCCACACCTTGCAGGTGGTGTGGCGTGGGCAAGTATGAAGACCCAAGCTGCTCTGACTCAAGGAAGAAAGCCGACTTTAACGTTGCAGATCTCGAATGCTATTTTGGAATTGACCACCAGGCATATGTTTCAAACCAGATGTGTCCTTGGAGAAACTGTTCATACACTGTAGGAAGCAAAACATGGGTGTTTTGTCGTGAGACAGACCTATATTGGGAAGATTTAGAAAATATGAAAGTGAAGCGAATTACTGTTAAGGCCAACGTTTAGAGTAGTATCTAACTCAATTTGATTTTCAATTCACTTTCCCGTAGTTCGAAGTTAGTTGCTTGGGATCCCGTTAAAGAAGGCATAAATCTAACGCCCGAATGGTGCCTTTATGTCATCTAGGATTGAATCTGCGAAACTGAATAATGCCCTCCAACGGTATACATATTTATAAAACACAGGTGAATTCAAGAAACATATATGAAAGGTGCATCATTCTTATATTGTTTCAGGCCGCACCTAGTGTAAGCAAACATTGTAGCGGTGGTGCAATTCATCACGCATAGGGGTGGACACAAATTAATTGCTTAAAGCCGTGTTTGCTGTACACAATTTTAATCATCATATTGCGAGTCAATATTTCGGGACAAATAAAGGGCAAAACATATGCAACCCAGTATTCAATGTGGATAACAAAAACTTGTACTTCTTATTGTGTAATGTAATAATAGTAAAATTTGTGTAATATCCAATTATCGATCCAACGAGGGAAGAACGTGAAGTCAATTTATATGCTGAAAGTTGAATATGCTGACTCGAGCGGTATGTTCGTTTATGAGACTCAGCTTAATTAAGCAAACGAACGTCAAAAGAGCATCACGTTTTCCCTTATTGTTTTAAGCCACACCAATGCACACAAACATCGACGTGGTCGTAGAACTGTAGAGTTGACGGGGGCGGATAGGAATTAATTGCTTTAAGCGGTTTGGGTTACCACTACAATCACCATAAAAATGACATAGTGGCATGCCCACGAACAAACCGTTTCACTTCTTATGTGAAAAGCACCAAACTTCCAAACATGTCCTCCTCTCCGACGCTTAAGTCCAAAACACTCTACAACGACGTTTTTTGGATTTCTAAGAAATTCGAAATGGTCAAAATGGGAATGGGTTCCAAAGGAACTATCCCAGTTCGGAAGAAGCTGATGGAAATTGGAGGGTATGTCATCAGAGGAAACCAGGCGATTGGGTACGTTTCCCAGGCGGTGACGAAGGAAGGACAATTTGTTCACAGGATCCTTAGTTTCCCGTTTCTTTGGTCCCTCTTTCTAAATTTTTGTTTTTTGTTAGCACATTTGTCGCGGTTCTCGCCATACTATGAAGCTGCAATGACTAAGGCATTCAAATTCTCGAAGACGGCGGAAAGATTTTGCATCGTGGCATCAGGTTCGGCCTTCCTGGCTACTAGTTTGTTTCACCGGTGCTACACGTTGGGGTGGCACAAGAGTCATATTCGGTTCTGGAACGAATTTACGGCAGTGCTTGAAAGTATTGAAGGATCATCCACCATGATTCATGGACCGATTGGAGGAGGCATTGCCGCCTTCAACAATAGAAGAATTCGGGCAAACGTTTTCATGGCAGTTTTATTCTTTGCCATGTTTGCCATTAATCTAGCCACCGAAGAGCATTGGTCAAGCCAGATCATTTATAAAGATCCATTTGGTGCTGGGCTTTTCTTTCTTGGACTTTCCTATATTAAAATTACCGGACACGTCCACATTCTTCTAACTACTTGGATCATTTTCCCCCAACACCTGATCAAGGGAACCCTGCAACAGTTGAATGAACAGTTGGAGGAATTGCTAGAATCGTCAGCATCTATGTCTAAAGCTGATAAATTCCAGCACAATGAGAATGTGCGCAATTGGATTATGAATTACAAGAAAGCAGTGACTCTACATCATATCTACATGAAACATTTCGGAACATCCATCTTCATCGAAATGGCGAACAGTTGTATCCAAATCCTTCTTCAGATAACTTCAGCAGTGACATGGATTATTTTAGGAATGTGGCAAATGGCTGCATCTCGGCTCATTCCAATGGTGTTTGTCATCTCTTCGGTCTATCATTTGGCCAATGCGGCGGAGAAAATGAAGGAAATGCATGGGAAAATTTACCGAAATGTTCCCGCCTTAAAGGGGGAGGAAATTGCATTGGACTCTGGCACGAGGAGCAAGGCAATGATATAATTCGAAAAGCTTCAACCGTTAAATTTACTTCTTTGTTTTAAAGGTGGACAGTTTATTGACTTCCATGACAGTGGACACCTTTGTGGTAAAACCACGTAAGTCTCAGTCATGTTGTCAGCGAATTGATAACTTTAACATTTTCAATACCCAGACGGATACTTCACCTTAAACCGGAAAATGATAATATCGGTAACTGACATAGAACATTAGTTTTTACATTCTGTTTTTGTTTCTGGTGTCCACAGGTGGCCACTACAATTTTGACTTACATAATTGTTATACTGCAGTTTAGGGAGGATGAAGGGAGGACTAGTAGGATCGCCAGCTTTAACTAACCAGGACATTCAATAATCGTGATTCCAGTTGTGGCTTTAACATTTTCAGTGTATTGTGTTATTACCTGGCTTTCTTTTCATGTACCTGTATCCGCAAATAAAGCGTCGTGTGCTTCCCTAATCTTATCGTTTTGGAACTCGCTACCGAACATAAATCCGCGAACCTTATTCCATAATCACAAAATGATTATAAAACAATGCATAAATTAACAAGGCGCCAAGACCTGATGGGTTTGCGTATTCAGTTTTAACTTCCCCCCTAAACCAATTAGGCATCCAAACATTCATTTAATTCAAACCGTCATGACTTGATACCGATTTTGATACCACAGTCGCCTGAAATTTGTTAAGTCTGTATTACACTTAGGCAGCACTGAATTACTGATGATTTGTAAATGTGACTGATGCGTGATGTGCACGTCTCTGTCAGGCAGTTTTATTTTTTATCTCTGCTATAAGCTCTGGTGACTCAGATGCAGATAAGCGTTGTGAAATCCTACACAAAACATGATATATCATACCACACGAGGTGCAAACGAATAACTTATTGTTATCCGTTATCATGACTAACACGGCAGATAGATAAATAACAAATTTGCAAAATTATTGCTCAGTTGTGCAAAAACCTGATTGGGCCTTGCAACTTTTTTGTGTTTCGGTGACAATATTGACGTCAAAATATATCATGGCATCAACCATAAGTATTGCAGCAGTTGTGAATGTCTTGCTAGATGACGTGGTTCTAATTGAGGGGTGGAACCAACTGGCGGATGTACTTGGTGTACGAAGGGCTGACTACTTTCAAGAACAACGCGGATTTAACAATTCTACTGTCGATATAGGTGAATTGTTCCAGAGAATCCTGTTCCGCTGGAGCCACAATCAGGCAATGCATGGGCAACCGTGCACCATTGGAACCATTTGTGACAAGTTGGGGGCGATTAACTTTAATGGAACTAAAGGTAGGCTAAAAGATAAAACAAAGTAGCAGTTAAAGCAGAATAAATGTTATAGACGCACTTGAGGAACAATTTGGTCGGGACGCAAGATTATCAACTGAATTTGGCGATGGGAACCAAATGATTTGTAGCTTGAAGCAAAAATGGTGGCCAGAGAAAAAGCCCCTTATCAACTCTTTCGTCGAAAGGCACTTGGACGAAATGTCACTGGTGGCTAAGTTGAAAACCATGTTCGAACAAGGGGAACAGAAGGCTGTGATATCTCCTCATCAGGCTTGCATATCAGGTTTGGGAGGGATTGGAAAAACGACCCTTGCCAAATGGTTTGCTAGCTACTATGCAGATGAGTTTGACCACATAGTGTGGTTTGACTGCGGTGAAGGCACCTTGGGATCCTCTATTGATCGCCTTTGGGATCACACCTGCACCTCACAGGGAGCTGTTAAGGCCCTCAACCTATCCGACAGGGCACGACAATGTTTCATGGCATTTGGTGAGTGCAAGACGTTGGTCATTTACGACAATGCGGAAGAGTACACAGGACAGCTCGGTATTCTGGACGCGCTACCGAATCAAGATCAGTTCCACAACGTGAAGTGCCTCATAACCTCACGCTGGGCGGAATGGGGAAGTACAGCTGGTCACGGAGTGATACCTCAATTATTCGTGGAAACGTTTTCCTTGGTAGAAAGTGTACAATTCTTGCAGACCAATCTTAACGACGTTGATTACAACCCCCAGGAACTTGCAGAACTATCTGAACTTCTTGGAGGCCTTCCTCTTGCGCTACAAATATCCCTAGCTCATGCCAACAGGTTCTACAGCAACATGGAAAACGGCCTGTCGGCTTACATTGAAACATTGAAAAAGTCACAAACCACGTTTGTGATGCAAACGACGGATGTGGACGGGTACAACAAAGCATTACTTTCCATCATAGAGGAAACAAAAGCCAAGGTGGTAGAAAACAATCAGTTGGCTTGGAATATTTTGGTCAACATGGCGTATCTTCGATGTGACCTCGTTGGTGTGCGGTTTCTGGGGTCCTTGGAAAATGTAGACTACGACGCAGTTCTTACTGCTTGTCAATTTTTGGAAAAGCATTCGCTTCTCACAATTACATCCCCTCAAGACAACTACCATTTCTTCCATCCAAAGGATAAGCATTACATCAGTGTGCATCGCCTCGTACAGAGGACTTTACAAATTTTGAATTCCCCTGAAAACATCCGACTGCAGTCCAAAATTTTATGCTGCATCCCCAAAGCTCCAGAGGATGTCTGGTACAAATGGGAACCGTTCTTAGCTGCCAAGAATATTCCACAATTATGCGTAGAAACGAAAGTGGCTAAAAAGCAAATTTATGAAGTCCTGATGCTGGTCAGATTTCTAAGAGACAACAAATATGAAGACGCAATGTTGCTACTGGAATTGTACAAGGATGTGACGAAACATATGCAAGACTACAATAAATGCCCTCACCTTGGCAGTGGGGCCTTGTCCAAATTCAGTAGTTGGATTTTCAGCTGCAAAACTTGTTTAAGGGTGCAGCGGCAGCGGACAGTTGTGATTACTGTACTCACTTCGTATCTATTAAACCTGCAAGGAAATATCGTGGAGGCTGTTAAGAGTTTGAAGTCATTGAGTTCAAAGAAGAGAAAGTTCTATATGTCTAGCTCACTCCCGAATTTAAATGACTTCATTTTTGATTCGCCACCACATTGGCAAGAACATGATTTGGACGAATTTGAAGACTGGATTGGCAACATCATTTTTGGCCTGGGCGCAATTAATAGAACTTCTGATGATGAAATAGAATATATCAGGAACAACATTTTTACGAGGAGTGGGAGTGAGGAGACTATTGTGCCGAGGTCTGAAACAGCTATTAGCATGGACATTGTTGTCCCAAAGGATAGCTCAGATCTGTACTTGTACCATTCGCGTCTGTCGTACGAGTCCTGTGTATATTGGCTACATATGTTTCCTAGTCAGGAATTTTCAAGTTTCCGTGTCGCTGGGATACAGTTGGTGAAGGACAGCGGCTCAACCGTTGAAGACGTTGACTACCACACAGTTTTTACAACCAAGAGCCAAAGGATAGGGATTGACTGCGACAGGGAAGGAAGCACGCGTATTAGTTTTCACCTTGAGGAATTGTGGCACCGTACTCGGGAATTAAGTTTATCCACATGCAGAATTATACCTGGGTCGCCAACATGTGTTATGTCCAACCTTGAAGGACTCCATCTTGATAATCTGATAGATGGGATACCGCCTAGTTTACTTCTGGGGAAACAGTTTCCCAACCTAAAACATCTGACAATTACCACAGCTACATTGCCTTTTTTCCAAAAAATCTGAAAACTATGATTATGATGAGTGTCAACATTATCCCTGCGGTTGATGTGAAGTTGCTAATAACCATAGAAACTTTAATCCTTTCTGCCTACACTCCATCCGAAATGTTAGCCCTCATTCAATGGTTCCGCGTAGAAGAATTGACATTGAATCGTATCAACTGGGAGAGTGGAAGGCTTTCAGAAGAAAGCACAAATTTGAGTTGTATTTTGGAGCGCTCCTTGCACACCGAGATTTTTGGGGATTGGGACGATGCCGTAGAAAAGGAACTAAGATTGAATGGAGTGGACATGATCAACAAAGCTGGCAACAGAAAAGAATTTGTATTAAAAATTCAAATCTGAATTACTTTCAATACAGTCACGTAATTCATGCCACCAGGATTTCTACCGAACTGTTTAATTTTAACGTAATGTTCTGAGGCACAAGTCTATCATAAGCATGACATGCTTGAAAAAAGGTCATGGAATCAATTAAAAAGTTTCTTGAAATCATGTTTTAGTACTGATCAGATTGACATATTTTATTATTGCAATTAATTTCTTAGGTTGGCCTAATTATAATTACTATACGTTCCACACCTTTCGTTTTTTTAATTTAGTAGTACGTTTCCCTTTCTACCCAACTGTCCGGACTCCTCCGTATAATCCACCTTCGAATCTCATCATAGACAAAAATCAGCACCGAAAACGGCAGTGCAGGGAACCACCAATTTAACTTCAGCGGATACATCCTCAGCGCCACATCCATTCCTGGAGTGTACGACAGCACGGCTGCCAGAGCCGTTTCAAAACATAGGCCAAAATTAAGGACCCAATTACCCATCCCTTGATGCACAATTGAGTTCGTCCGGGTTTTACAAATGATCAAATCTGCCCATTGGACAATCACGATGGACACGAAGAAAGCCGTGTGGCATGTGTATTCCAACTTTTTTCTATCGGCATAGGTCCACTCTTGACCATATGAATCTTCCAAGTCGTTCACTCCTTTGGAGTCCCACTGTTTCCTTATGCCAAAAAGTTTCCCTGGAAGAAACCCGTTCTCAGCCATGATGACAAAGTAGGAAAAGAATCCTGCTGCGGCTTGCATCATTCCGATCTGCCCATAAGCCACTGAGATTAGACGCTCGTTCACAAGTTTGTCAACGTGGGGATTGCGGGGAAGTCTTTTCATGATGTCGCTTTCCGCTTTTTCGTACGCGAGGGAGATGGCGGGGACCATGTCCGTCCCAAGGTCAATGCAGAGGATGGTCACCGTACCCAGAGGTAGGGGCACACTCGCCATGATGAATAAGAGGAACGGTGATATTTCGGGGATGTTTGAAGTGAGGGTGTATGCAATGGATTTTTTAAGGTTGTCGAATATGAGGCGTCCCTCTTCCACTCCTGTGACAATTGACGCGAAATTATCGTCCAGAAGGATCATATCAGCTGCTTGTTTGGACACGTCGGATCCAGCAATTCCCATGGCTACCCCGATGTCGGCTTTTTTTAGGGCGGGAGAATCGTTCACACCGTCCCCGGTCACGGCGACGATGGCACCTTGGCGTTGACAGCCTTCGACGATGATGAGCTTTTGCTGTGGGGAGGTTCGAGCAAAGACGATTTCCGAGTGATGAGCCAAAAGGTGGTCCAGCTGTTCAGAATCCAGTTCCTTGAGCTCGCCTCCGTGGACGACGGCAACGGTAGCTTGAGATGGGTCCACATCCTTGATTGGAATGTTGAGGCGTTCGGCAATGTCTTCGACAGTTTCGTTTCCATCTGAGATGATTCCGACGCTCTTTGCAATAGCTTTTGCCGTGATTGGGTGGTCCCCAGTGACCATGATAACTTTGATTCCAGCTGATCGACATTTCCTTACAGCATCCGGAACAGCTGCCCTCGGAGGGTCTATCAGAGACATGAGACCAACAAACCTAAGGTTCGAAAGTGGGAAATTCGGATCATCCGCGTCAAATTTGAACCCCGCCGGATACGTCGATGATGGAAGGATCATGTCACAGAATCCAAGGACTCTCTCCCCCATCCCACCAAATTCGAGATATGCAGCATTGAAAGCTTCCTTCATTTCTTCGTCCAGAGGAAGTTCCTTTCCATTCACATAAATTGTGGAGCAGAGGTCAAGGATTCGCTCTGGTGCCCCTTTCATGACGAGGAGGTAGTCAGACGTTTCATCAGGATTGTCGTGGATGGAAACTTGGTACTTGTTTGAGGAATTGAAGGGGACTTCACAAACTTTTTTATGTTTTCCGCGGTAATCCATGACATTTCCTAAGGCAAGTTCCATACATTTCAGAATGGCCGCTTCGGAAGCGTCTCCATTAACGTCACGTTTCATAATTGAGATGCCTTGCTGCCCGGTTTTGAACTCTGCGCGACTGCACAGCGTCGCGCATCGAGACAGTGCCTGGAATCCGGAACTTGATTTGTCGTGGGAAGATCCGGACTGGTCTTCTGTGGTGTCGGCTTGAATGACCGTGTGATCGAACCACATATGTGACACAGTCATCCGGTTCTGCGTCAGAGTTCCGGTTTTGTCGGAACAAATGGTGGATGTTGATCCGAGGGTTTCTACGGCTTCTAGATGTTTTACCAGGCAGTTCTTCAGTGCCATTCGTTTCGCTGTTAAGGTGAGACAAACAGTGACCGTGGCAAGAAGACCTTCAGGGACATTCGCGACAATGATACCAATCAGGAAAATGACCGCATCCAGCCAATGATAGCCAAGGATGAAGGCGACGATGAAAAAGGTGACTCCGAGGAAGACAGCCACTCCAGTAATTATGTGAATGAAATGCGCAATTTCCTTAGCAATCGGAGTTTCTCCCGAAGACAGTCCAGATGCTAGACCGGCAATTCGCCCCATAACCGTGGTATCTCCGATGGAGATCACAATCCCTTTTGCTGTCCCTTCAACAGCATTTGTAGAGAAGAAAGCAAGGTTCTTTGTTTCCAAGGGGTTGTCATTTGTACACTCGCACCCTCGACTTTGTGGCTCGGATTCTCCAGTTAAGGAGGAATTGTCGACCTTGAAACCCCTTGCCTCAGTGACTCGGATATCCGCTGGAATCCTGTCCCCGAATTTGACATCCACAAGGTCACCAATTGTAAGCTCTTCCGCTTTGACCGTGAGTTTCTCCCCACCTCGAATGACAATGGCGTACTGGGGGACCATGTTCTTGAAGGACTCCATGATTTTTGAACTCTTGGACTCTTGATAGTAGGAGAAGATCCCGGTCACAATGACGACGATCGTGAGGACAGCGCCAAGGTACAGGTTGTCCTTGGGGACATCCTCATAATTCCCTACCTGAGTGAGATGTAGACATTTAGCTATGGTTTATAATTGGGCTTAAGCAAACCTGAATAGAGTATGCAGAGTAACAAAGAACAGCTCCGATCCAGAGAAGGAGAGAAAAGCCACCAAAAAGATTCTTGCAAAATTTGACCCATTCTGGAGTTGTCTTGGGGGGAGTCAGGGCATTTGGGCCATAGCGTTCAAAATTTTCCTTAGCCTTCGACGGGGTCAGGCCGTTCTCAGGATGGGTCCCATGGCGTCGGATCAGATCTGCGAGTGGGATTTTATGGTCATCTATTTCCAGCTCTTGTTTAAGATCCTCGAGATGGGCTTTGCCTTTTTTCTTGGGATGGTGGGGCATTTTGATGGTTTTGTCACGGCTACAGGGAAATTTTGCAAAGGTCTTAAAGCATCAATTTAATGTATCAATTTTTGTTACCTAAATTTTATATGCTTCTTTGAGTTAGAAGACACACCCTGTTTCTATCACAGGGAAAATGGCAGTGTGGATATGGCAAAAATTATGGAGATTATGCTTATTCCATCCATGGATGGAGATGCCTGATTAAGCAAACATTAAGCTAATTATCACGGTGGTGTGATGTGATGTTTGAATGGTGTGAGTCTAAGCTGGGAGATTTTCAAAGTGTGAAGTGGACTGTGACGTGAATATGTAGCACGCTAAATCTGTTTGTCTACAAAAAATATCTTACAGAACGCCGAAACATCACGTTCTTTTGTAATGGCAAGTGTGAACAAACGGTTTATGAATATGTATTACATGTGTCTTCTAACCGGTAGGTGTCAAAACGAAACAGTGGTTCTGAATCCAGGCAAGTGATAATGACATTTCAATTTATTCAATTTGCCAGTCTCTGATTCTCTTGAAAGGATGGGCTTTGGTTAATGGACTCTCTGGCGTGAACCGGCATGCATAACATAAGGAACCGGTGAACCGTTTACTAGCCGTTAGCTAATAAAAATGACTTTTAAATTTCGGTTGATTAGACTTGAAATGTATGTCATGTGGACGGAGGCATAGTCAATATTACAAACCTCTACTCCAGGAGTACGACATAGCATGATATCTCACATATAGCTAGATATGTGTTACAGATATTATGTTTTGCTTATGGATGTTTGCGATAACTGATGTACATTCATTCTGTATGGTTAAGTATTTCATGGGAAATTCCATCAAGGATGGTCCTTATAGGAGAATCAGAGACGGTAGTGGGTTAAAACATATTATGCAAGTCAAATAGATGAGTGTGAAAACTCGGGTTCCACGAATGATTCTTTTTGCGTTATAACCCAATGAACGACGTTGGTTGGATTGAAGTATCATGTTCAATATACGCACTCAACTTGCACATTGGAAACGGAGAGAAAGCTTCGTGGAAAAATGATGAGAGGAAAGTTGGATTGAGCAATGTAAACATTGAGAGCTGATTGACTTTCGTTTCCACATGTTGGTCCCAAATGTGAATTTGACACACCAACCAGTCGTAGTTTGCATTATAAACTGAGATCCGACCGGATATTTGTCCGAATTTTTTGGAGTGATCCCATCCATTTCAAGCCATTGATTTAGCACAAAAACGTTACAGCAATAAATATAAAATTTTCGTGGTTTTGATTTTTTATGAACTGTGTTTATAAACGGTTCACTGTAGAACAGGATGGCTTCCTGCACTGCGGAATTGGAAAGGTATCGTATGTATGGGAAGAGAAACCTATCCAACTTTTTTTCTATTTTAATTGCAGGCATGCTGCACGCGTTGTCTAATGGTTTAAACGACGAAGGACTAGACATGTACATCAACCGAGAGTACAACAGAATGAAGCACGAAAGCTTGGGATTGATGCCTTTCAAAAAACGGACGGC
>JAQGCL010000659.1:0-12094 GCA_034699605.1 Isotomiella paraminor
TTCTAAAACCCAAAATAAAAATTGTTGCTTGGTTATAGCATGATGATGACCACCTTTCCAAGAATCACTCTGTATATAAATCGGTCAAGTTTAAATCGAGGGGGATGGCAAAGAAAATTGATAATGAATGAGAAAAGTGTGATTGATTATGTTGAGACGAGATGAGACAGAGTTGCCTCAATTCATTTGTATAGCAGAAAAGTGGTCCTGTCTCAAAATGCAATGGATACAGAATAAAGTCACTAGTGAAGTAAGAAATGAGACCAATAGATTATGAGGATCATAATGAACAGATTTAAGGCCCCTGGAACATTTGTGGTGGAATGGTTTCATTAGTTTGTGTGATTCTGCTGAGACGAGTTCAGAGGTTTGTTGTCTCAATCCATTTGTATATTAGGAAAATGGTCCTGACCTTTGTTCTGTGACTTAGTTTATAAGCTAGCTTTACAATCAACTCTACTACATTTATTTTTTGCTGTAGGATCTTATGTTTCTTAAAATTCATGTAAGATTGTTGTACATTTATTAAAATGATGGAATCTTTCATCCCACTCTTCCTTTTTAATTGATTTATAATTGAATCCATAATATCAACATCCCCATGAATTTACGCTTGCTAAAAGGACTGAACTATTCTCAAACATAAGGAGCAATCGAATGAGGGATAAAGAAATGAATCATCATAATCAATCATATTATGTAGTCTCCTAATTGGTATTTGTTAATTACAATCCGCCCTTTTTTTGTTCCAGTTAATAGTTGGGTTCACGATGCTTTGGCTGTTTCGTACGGGTCAATTTCGACTTGGATTTTCCTTTTGTCATTGGTTTTCGACCCCAATGTGGTGGATCTGGCATGCTCCAGTTTTCCATTCGACGCCTCAAATCATTTGTGTTTGCAGCCAGGACGTAGTCTTGCAAGATCACTACGCCAGAAGGATCAGAATTGGCCGTGTTTAAAAACTTCATGCGGCATTTCAACCAATATTTGACGTTCCCTGTCATGTACACAATCTCAGCATGATATGGTATTCTCTCAGTTGTAGAAAATTGCTGAGTCTTGGTATTTCCTATCCTCATTTCCAATCGTGATATTATTTCATCCACCATTGCGTCAGAATCCTATGTCACACGAGTCATCCTCAGTACAAATTTTAGTTTACTCTTAGTAAGTCCTAGCACTTGTCTATATGTGATTTTCAAGTCAACATGAAAAAGTATATTACAACTTATTGTTGTAATTACCCTTTCCCAACATCCTCAATCATACTATTACGAATTTTCCCTATCTTCAGGTACATAGGGGCTATATAATTCACGGTCACGGCTTCATCTGTAGTGAGCTGCACTTTACCCATCCAAAGGAAATGATTGAGGATTACTCTCCCCCAAAGCTCGATTTCCCAGAAGCTTAGACCGGTATTGGTTTTGAGATTTAAGTCTCCATTGTCTGCTGCTGAGTGCTGTTGCCCCAAGTAGCTGATCCCCAAGTATTGGGATCCCATCGATCCACCACGGTCTACATATATATTGAATATATTTTTCGCCGTTTGTTATGCAGTTGAAAAGTAAGGGGTACCTGGGCATTCACGATCAACATCAATTGCAATTTGGATACTCTTTGCATGACTGGAATGCTAGCTTCCACTCGAGGACGGTTATTATATGTCCTTACTATGACATGTCCTTGTCCATGACAAGTCCTTGTCATTGACATGTCCTTACTATGAGTTGATGATCGGATACATGCACAAAAAGCAATTGCGTGGCCCAAATCTCCACCAATCCAGTGGTCCTAAAGTCGCAGCAGTTAAAAGACCCAGATGGTATTAGGTCTTCTAATTTCTATTGGGTGTGACATGGAGAAATGTCTGATGAAATTACTTCGAAATTGTGGTGGAGTCATTTTAGGCTTTGTTGAGAGACCAGGATTTGATAAAAGTTGAGGGTTTTGTGAGTAGGGTGCTTTTCCACTGATTACCATCAAGTTATTCACTACTTCGTCGTGAGCATCATTCCATAACACTTCATTATTCCTCATCGAGTGCGCAACTTTAAATGATGTGTTATATAGTTCCGTGAGGACATAACGTACACTGAAAGTACCAGAAATAGTTCACATAGAGCCAAGTCGTTGATAAAGTCTGAAAAGTCAGGATTGCCATTTTGACAGCCATTTACACCAGCCAGATTCAACCCACATCTCCAAATTTCTTTGGACTAAAATTCATATTAATCAACGAAACGTAAAAAATATTCATGAGAAAAATTTCATTCCAAGATAAAAAAAATCTGCCACACCCCCTTTCCATTTCATAATAAAAAATCATTGCTAGCCCTTTCCAGAATGTTTTTTATATATCTCATATAATTCAGTACGTTATGGGGTAATAAGAAAAGAGACGAAGCAATCGATCCAGAATAAAGTCACTAGTGTAGTAAGATGAGATCAATGGATTATGAGAGATTTAAGGCCTCTGGCACATCCCTGGTGGAATGGTTTCATTAGTTTGTGTGATTATGTTGAGACGAGTTGAGACATTTAATTCAATGTAATGTATTTATTGACAGTGTTTAATACAGTGTGTATTTAATGACATGTGATTTAATTTATACGTTAAATTTACAATCAAAATAAAGTGACTCGTGAAGTAAGGAACGAGATCAATGGATTATGAGGATCATAATGAACAGATTTACGGCCCCCGGATCATCTCTGGTGGCATGGTTTCATTGATTTGTGTGGTTATGTTGAGACGACTTGGGACAGAGTTGTCTCAATCCAGGGTTATAGCAGGAAAGTGGTCCTGTCTCACCTTACTCTAAGTATTATGCAATCGATCCAGAATAAAGTCACTAATGGTGTACACATCCCTGGTGGAACGGTTTCATTGATTGGTGTGGTTATGCTGAGACGAGTTGAGACATAGTTGTCTTAATCAATTTGTATAGCAGGAAAGTGGATCTGTCTTAAAGTTCCCAGTGATTTCAATCTATGTACTACATTTATTATTTGCTGTAGGATATTATGTTTCTTAAGAATCATGTCTGCTGATGATGCTGCTCAATCAAGATTGTTATACATTTATTAAAATGATGGAATCTTCCATCCCACTATTCATTGTTTATTGATTTTTAATTTAAGCTCTACTTCCCTATGATTTTATGCTTGCTAAAAGGACTAACTATTTTCAAATATAATGAGCAATCCAATGAGATGAATCAACTATAATTGCAATGCTAAATGTATTTTTTTATTAATTGGGTCAAGCTTTCAAAGAATTTTGGACATGTTTAGTTACCTATCACTATGGATTTCCCCTTATCACATAGAGTAATTTTATTACATTACATATTCAGTATTTCTTCCCAGGGTCAGTGTCAAATAGGAATTGACGGACTCTTTCCAGAAATTGAAGTATGTCTTCATTATCGGTGAGGGTTGACAAAATGGAAAATGCAGAATTTAATTCGGCTTGTCTTCTGAGATATTCCCCTGTTAACGTGGAATTAAGTAGGTTAACGAGACGAGGGACAAGGTGGACGCCGAGAATTTCCCATTCCATTAGATTCTGAGTCAAACGAGCCACCTCTTCAATGAAATGACGCCTTCGTTTCTGTGCGTAGACTAGTTCTGATGTATCTAGATCCAGGCCAAGATTTTCCTTACTCACGTGCATTGCACGAATTAATGGCATTGGATGGTCAAGTATAACAGCAAGGAGGCGACGGTAATCACATTTTTTGACTTTATCTGGCTTATTTGTTTTAGATAATTTGAACTCTTTCAAGATGTTCATCCAGATTTTTTTGTTCTTTTCATTCGATTTCATTGTCTCATAGACTATTTCGCGTCCTGGCATTGTGTATAGGTTCTCACGAACCTTTTTGACAATGTCCGTCCAGTCAATAGGTGACCATCCTGTGAAGGCTCCAGGTGCACTGGAATTCTTGAGGGTGGTTGGAGTTTTGTGACGCTTCCATTCAGTTAAGAAAGTTCCCAACTTTTCATATTGATTTCCTGCTTTTTTGTTGTTTTCATTTTTGTTGGTTCCAGTTTTTTTTGTCTCAATGTCTTTGCAATATAAAAGTTGTTTTCGAAGTTCTTTGGGAAGGGATTGGAATGGGAATTTAATTGGATTGTCTTCTATGTCTTTCTTAACGTGCTTGTCCGGTTTTGCTGCACGATGTTGAACCATTGCATCTTTTTGTTTGATGATTTCAGGATATAGTCGTTCAAACGCGTTACGAAAATGTTGGATTCCTTCATCACTCCTATTTGGATCCAACCTGTCGAAGATTTCTCCGAACCCTTCTCTTCTACTCACGGTTGCATTGTCGGGAACGAGATTATTTATTTTGTGAACAAACTGAGACTTGTTGAGAATCTCCTGTATAAAATAATTTCAAAGAACGGAATAAGTATGACATCTGCATTGTTGAATTTGTTGTTCGTACCCATTCTGGGATCGCTTTGGCCAATCCAATAGACATGGCGTCACGTAAAGAACTTCTTGTGTCCAGCTTGTCCCAGAAATGCAGAGCGTTGGACAGGACCATGAAAAGAAGGCGAAGGTAATCGCATTTATGATCCACTCTTCTAAGAAGTGGGACGTAGACATCACCGAGTGGGACCGTTTGAAGGAACTGAATTATTAGGTCTTTCATCTCTTGTGACCCGGATCTCCTGACCTCGAAAATGAGCTTCAGTCTTGCGGTTCTGTTGCGTAGATTTCCACGAATTGCTAGCAATTTTTTCTTCCAGATCCTCGCATCCCCTCCCCACGGGGTCAAAACGGAATCCTTCATCGTCTCAATCTTTGTAGCATCTATTTGTATGGGAATCGTTCCCATTTGGTTGAGGAATTCTTTAACCTCCTCATCTACCTCAGTTCCTTTGTACTCTTCCTGCGTTTCAGCATCACAACGGAGTAACAAAGCTACTTGTTTTGCTGAAAGATTGATGATCTTTGGCTGTGTGTTTTCAATTCTTTGAGGACTTTGGCTGTTGCTTGTCATTTGCACGTCCTCATTCCCTGGAGGAACTTTATTTGCAGGAGTGGAGGAACGAGTGGAGTTATCACTCCTCTTTCTTTTGTTACTTAAATTTGACACGTGAAAGTTTTCCTTTGTTGAGGAACTATGACCCTGACTAACTGTTTCATGACTGGTCATTGGACAAGGAGGCCTCACATTTCCCAAACGCCTATACACCAAGATTGACGCCGTCGGAGCGTTGTCCTACAAAAAATTTAATGTATCAAGCAGTCGTGCATTTTTTAAAAAACAAATCCTTACAGCTCCATTCCCATGATACGTTGTCAATAAATCAACTGAGAATCCTTCTTCAACAATGTTATCGTTGTACGTTGTAGATGTTCCATCTCTGTTTGCAATTTGAACAAAATAATGCCCAGCACTTTCATCCCCAACGTGCGTTACAACCTTACAAACAAAGACAACTTAGCACAACAACAACGAAGAACTAAGAAATTACCCCAATAAGTTCATATTCGTAGGTTCCATTTGCATCCTGCAAATATCTTGTCATGTCCAATGATGAAGGATATTTAAATTGTTCATATGCTTTTAAATGGAGGTTGTCAACGTCCGCTATCCTGCTCAGGTAAATCGCAAGTATGTTATTTATCTCGTGGATGTGTTCAGTTGTCAAAAAGCTTCTTATGGCTTCGTCCAGATTTGTGCTGTCTTGAATAGATAGTCGTAGAAGGCTCTCGTTCCTACAATTATCTTTATCCTGATTGGATTCACAAACGTCCACACCCATGACTTCGTTTAGGAAGTTTAACCCCGTCTAGTATATTAATTATCATAGTTAGTAATCAATGTGAAGCAACATTGTTACCTCTTGATTCATCCTGCTTATGAGTCCCATCATAAACGTTCCAGCATCGTCTGTGACTGAAGGATCAATACCCATTGCTTGGATTAGTGGACGTGCATTAGTAAAGTGGTTGGCTGAAGACATGTCGTTAAAGACATTTTGTAGTGCACCAAGTACAGGGCCACAGTTTGGATGGGCCATGATGACACTTTTTATTTCCTCTGTCCGGAACAGGACTTGTACAATGGAGTTGAGGTAGCATGTGTTACCCTATGATTTATAGAAGGAGAAGATAAGAATGAAAAAAAAATATATTGTTCTATAGACATACCTCATTCGTTAGTCCAACGTTTGATTGTGGATGTTGTGCAAGTACATTGAAGACTTCCACAAGGGGGGTTTGTCTTTGCTTTGATGGTCTTTTCTTTGATGGTATGTTGTCGTCATCGGAGTCGTCGTCAAACTGAGGTGACTTTGTTGAACCGTTTCTTTTCATATTTCGACTTACTATTTGAAACGTGAAATAAAACAGTAAAAAGTAGACTGGGTTCGAAAGGAGATGTTGACAAGTGGTGAAGAAATCAGCAACTGAGCAACGTGCAAATAAATGTGACATGGAAGAAAGTAGAAGGCAGACACGTGGAGAGATCAAGATAGTTTGAGTAGAGACCGGGAAAGTTTGAGTAGTCTTTCACTTTGTCTCATATTTCTGGGTTTTGTAATCTACTATTTGTATAGCAAGAAAGTGGTCCTGTCTCACTTTTCTCTGAATATCAGGCAGTGGATAAAGAATAAAGTCACTAGTGGTGTAAGGAATGTGATCAATGGATCGTGAGCATCGCAATGAACAGATTTAGTGTCACTGAAACATCTAGGGTGGAATGGATTCAGTAGATTGTTTGGTTATGTTGAGACGAGATGAGACAGAGTTGTCTCAATCCAGTGTTATAGCAGGAAACAGGTCCTTGTCTTACCTAAATATTAGGCAGTCGATCTAGAATAAAGTGAATAGTGGTGTAAAGAGTGGGATCAATGGAATGTGAGTGTCATAATGAACTGATTTAGGGCCATTGGAACATCTCTGCTGGAATGGTTTCATTAGATTGTGAGAGTATGTTGAGACGAGATGAGACATTTGTTGTCTCAATCCATTTTTGTAGCAGGAAGGTGGTCCTCATCTAACCCAAAATTTTAATCAATCGATTCATAATAAAACGACTATAACATCTTTTGCCGTTGCAGACATTTCTATGTTTATTTTCATAAGTATACTATACATTAATCTAGATAAAGGTCACGAAGCATACGTCACAACTTTTTTCATAAACTAGTACTACTGGACTATATGAATCAACATACAAAAGTTAAAAGAAGTCGTTAGTTAGGATGAATCCCTTAATCTATAACAGTGGTTAGACGTCCATGTCGGCTGGGAGTTCCAGATCCGGCCCACATTCTATCACAAATCAGTCTGAACCTTTCTGGGTCGTATTTCATGATGTTCATCAAGTTCCATGCTGACTGGAACTTCTTTATCGCTATAGATGACATATCCAAGTCTCACGTTCGGAACGTCCCAGCTATCATTAACGAGACTAGCAATTCCTCCTAGAGGGACTGGGTCCAGGGAAATGTCTTCGGAAAAGTCAGATTTCCAAGCAGAATTAGAATTGTTAGGAATTCTTCTCACTGAAGAGTCAAAGGTGGCCGTTAAAGTAGAAGTTGGTAATATTTATTTATAACTAATTCTTATCTTGGGATATCTCAAATGTACATACTCCCGTTGTTGGGAAGGGAGGTCGATCGTCTCTTTGCAGGCACATAGAAGTGGAAAGGACCCCCTCGATACGGGATTGTTTCCAGCAGGCAGAGTTGTGCGTGCTGTATTAAAAATGATTTATTATAATTATCTTATCTTACTAAAATATAAAACACAAAAGTTATGAGGGATGTTTGTTTGTTTGTTCCACCAATGTTGAAGCGCTTCACCCTCACACAACACGCAACGCAGTGTCGCATAGTTTTATAGTGACCCAATATCACACAACGCACTCACTCGCATCTTTTCATTTCTCTGAAAAAGATTGGTGGTCCTGACCTTTTTTCTGTGACTTAATTTATAAGCTAGCTATACAATCAAAATAAAGTGACTAGTGCAGTAAGGAACGAGATCAATGGATTATGACGATCACAGATTTAAGGACCCTGGCACATCCCTGGAATGTTTTCATTAGTTTGTGTGATTCTGTTGAGACGACTTGTGAGTTTTGTTGCCTCAACCATTTGTATAGCAGGAAAGTGGTCCTGTCTCAAAGTGCCCAGTGATTTAAATCGATCTACTACATTTAGTGTTGCTGTAGGATATTATGTTTTTTAAAATTCATGTAAGAGTGTTATACATTTATTAAAGTGATGGAGTCTTCCATCCCACTCTTCATTTTTTATTGATTTATAATTGAATCCATAATATCAACTTCCCCATCAATTTAAGCTTGCTAAAAGGATGGGGAATTTGATATTATGGATCTAAGCTATTAGCAATCCAATGAGGGATCGAGAAATGAGTCAACTACAATTGCAATGCTAAATGTATTTTTTAGTAATTGGGTCGAGCTTTCAAAGAAGTCTGGACATTTTCAGTTATTTATCGCAGTGGGTTTGTGCTGATCACAGTACTTTAACATTAGTTATTTCTTGTTTCCTCCCAGCGTCAGTGTCAAAAAGTAATCAGAAACTGTAGGATATTTTCATTGTCCGTAAGTCTTGACAAAATGGCAAAAGCAGTATTCAATTCGGATTGTCTTTTGGTACAATCCCCTGTTAACGTGGAATTAAGTAGATAGAACAAACTAGGTACAAGACGGACACCTAGGATTTCCCATTCCATGAGATTCTCAGTCAAACGAGCCACTTCTTCGATGAATGAAGTTTTGCATGGTGAAAGGAGGAAAATGTAAATGGCGAATCGTTTTATCATTTGGTGATTGTTAACGGATTCAATGATACTATTATCAAATTGTGACTTCTATTTAAGATGGAACCATAAAAGAACATTGGAAGTAGCACTGGATAGAAACAAATTACAGTCACAGTATGCTCTGCATAAATATTCTCTGGGATGTATGAAAGCTGCAAGGGCTAGTAATTGCGGAGCCTTTATTGAGTACTGAGGTTATTGATTACCTTCACTGAAGATGGATACGTAAAAATGTGAGACAAGTGTAGGAAAGAGACTCCGTCGGTATTGGCTCTCAGAATTCATTCTTCCTATATCCATCCAGGTATAGACAACGCAAACCATCCCTCCTAAAGTATTTACAATTCTCATCCCATAATCCAGTTCCCCTTGCACTTGAACCAGTGGACAATCCCAATTCCTTGAATCATCGACAACCCTAAAAGAATCTTTTCACCAAGCAGTCCTCCTAATTAGTGCTTCTAATCCTACAGCATTGGATCGTCAGTTCATTGTCAGGTGGACTTTGTCAGGTCGTAGATTCTCCAACATCTGAAGCTCAATCTTGAAGACTTCGCTAACATCGAATGCACCGAGGATGAGTTGGACCTTGCGGAATCTATACTACATCTTTATCTATATCTAAGGTTTGTGATTCAAAATTGACATATTCTGTATAATTGCTTTTGTCCTATTACTTTTCCCAGATATGCACTTAACAAAGAAGGAAAGTTACATGATCAGATTCTCTACGATTCGATTGTTCAGTCTCTAATTCTTCTCATGCAAACCAACAATGCACGATTCAGATCAATCATTAGGAAACTCCAGAATGTTATCAATGAAAAGAAGGAGTTGTTTTGCACACATACGCAGTGTGACAGAGTTCATCGTGACCGTAACCCTACGACCTGTGTACCTGGACTCTACATCCATCCATTCGAACAATTCAATAATAATTTCGAACGATCAATGTAAATCACTCAAAAATTGACACACAAAATGTACATCCGGTCTTTTGCAATGTGTAGTCCAATACTGTACGGGGCGCCCGAGCCCCCCTTGTTTGGTGGTTTTCTCACTCCTGACTGAGGTGTTGAATTTTAAAGTTTTATTGCAAAAGACCGGATGTAAAAATTCGCATCCGGTCCAGACTTAGCGTTATGCGCGTGGGGCAAGTCGAGGCAGCAAATACGGTTGCTAACCCTGCGTGCCATCTATGAACTCCTTGGCGAAAGCTTTATTATGTACTGAAAGTACTTCGTTATTTGTTTAATATTTCTCCTCGTCCGTCCGTCTATCCGCCGTCACGAATGGTCCGAACCGCTGGACCGAATTGAATGCAGTTTGGTAGGTTTATTTATAAGGGCTTGTCCTTGACCGAGTCCAAAACTCAACCTGTCAGGGCACAAACCTAACAGTCGATTTTTTCTTATACAACCCATATAAATAAGGGCACCATTTTGAAGCCTACGACAGGGGGTTCAGAACTTATATTGTAACCAGATAATTACCGGTAACTACGGCTTCAAATTTTATTTGGTTTCCAAGTGCCGAAATTTTTTTAAAATGCAAATCAAAGTAGTTTTTTACACCGGTACAAAAGCAAAGGATTATTCACCAAAAGTCCAATGTGAATATTGCTGTAATTTGTTTCAGATTTTTAATAGTTTGTCGGCACTTAGCAACGGAAATAATGTTTTTAGCCATAGTTACCAACATCTATCATAGTTATCATACATTGTGTGAACAACCTTGATGTCAGCTTTAAAATGATACCGATAATGACACATTTTGACATTGCAAAAAACGAGCCTTTAGGGTTTTGACTCTGAAGGGACTGTCAGATGGGGCTGAATTATGAACACGGCCAAGGCCAAGCCCTTATAAGTAAACCTGCCAAACTTCATTCAATTTCGTCCAGCAGATCTGAGGTTATCGTGACTGTAGACAGACGGACGGACAAAGTAAAGCTATAATGTATTTTCAGTATATAATAAATTTTGCTGTTAAGGCCAAGGCTGAAATTTCTTAAATTATTAGTCTCAAGTTGCCCCTTGCCCTTAAGTGTTGCTCGACATGACATTTTTTTGGTTGTTTGATAAGGCAAAAATCTCTGCGGCAGGAATGAAAGATGGCAATGTAAAGCCGACATTCGGATAACACTAAAGGCATGGAGTATTTGTAACCATGGTAGATTTCGCAGTGGGTCATGTCAACACATTTTCAATTCGACTTTGTTTGTTATTTCTAGAATTACGAGGCGTTTCCTTCTCTTTCAAACGGTGTCAGTCTGAAGAAATGTACATAATTAAGCTTGGGGAGCTGTTCATGTTCAAGTAATTATTGCAATGCAATTTATTACATTCGACAACAAGTATGTTAACAAGGGTAACATAAATTACTACAGGTAATATATTTCATCAAAGGGGGCTTCTTCGACTTTTCGAGTTTGCAAAACGCAAGCAGCATTACCCCTTTGAATGCCTAAACTAATTCTTTGGATTAAATATTGAGTTGATTTTGTTTCACCAGTTTTTCTTTTGAGTTTGTTTCCAATTTCTTGAATAAGGTGCTTGGCGTCCTCTCCCCAAGAGCCCAAAGTCTCAACGGCCACAGGGACGAAGTAGAAGGTGCGGGCGAGGTCTACGTATTTTGACTCTTTGAAGTCCGCACGAACCTTAGCTGCGCTTCCAGCTTTCTCACTTGTCTTGTTAATGTAGGATTTGGCTAGAGTGTTTGCGCATGTGAAATTAACAAAGAAGTGGTTACGTGAAGGTGAAAGATGATGGGACGGTAAAAGTGGAAGTAGCAATTACTCCAACAGTAGCTTGGATTCATGTCACAGAGAAAAGGAAGCTCAAATTGAATAGAAATGGCAAAGCAAATAATCTTCATCTTTTGGAAAGTGGACTTGGAAGCGACGTCACTTTCTAAATAATAACACCCTCAGAAGAAGATGAACCTGGAGAGAAGGACTGAATCTATATTAATTAAAGCACACAAGTCCATTCTCATGGAAGGAAGTCTAGTGTTCAGGGTCATGTTGGAATCCGGCTTAAGGGAAACCCAGACAGGAGAAGTCGAGGTCCAAGACATTGATGGTGAAACGTTAAAAGAATTACTGAGGCTCCTTTACTCGAATGACCCTCTTCTAATCGAAAAATTACCTTTGAACTTGATCCGGAGACTCATATATGCCGCTGACAAGTACGAGTTGGATTGGGTGAAGGAGTACTGCGCCTGCATTCTTTCAGAGTGTTGTGACCGTAAAAGGGCCCCATTCCTACACAA
>JAQGCL010000660.1:0-12085 GCA_034699605.1 Isotomiella paraminor
TCAAGGTGTTGACCTTGATAGGTACTTGGTAGTACTGTAGGCTTGTGAAGTAGACTTGAGAAGTCACTTTCGATCGGTCCTAATACATTGACTAACATTCCTAATACTTTAGTGTAGACCAACGCATCGGGTGTGTTTTAATTTGCCTACGGTGGGTGGTTGTCAGCACGTCAAAGTAGAGTGTAGCCGTAAGATGACTTACGGCAAAGATGAGGGTCCCATTTGTAAATGAAACCTTCAGCTTGTTCAGAATGAAAAGAATGGCAAACGCTGGGAATCGTAGGAGGAAAGGCAGTGGTATTTGAATTAGCTCCTTTTTTCTGTTAATTGTGCAATAGTATGCACTAACTTCCTCATCTCCGGTCAGAAGGACTTCCGGTGACAGGTAAAAGTTCCACGGCATAACTGCAGGCAAGCTACAGACACCACGTTCGGTATATATTCGGCCCAACTTGTAGTTGCTCAAGTAGTTAATTGAGTCGAAATGCAGCGTCAGGTTATGCCGTTCTTGCAATACCCGCA
Organism: Isotomiella paraminor; assembly: GCA_034699605.1. Lineage (NCBI taxonomy): Eukaryota > Metazoa > Arthropoda > Collembola > Entomobryomorpha > Isotomidae > Isotomiella > Isotomiella paraminor. The sequence continues at coordinate 523 of JAQGCL010000660.1, forward strand.
TCAAAGCGAAGTTGTAATGCGGAAAGCCTGTAGTACCTGACGAAGTAGTATCAGTAGTTGTATCGACCAAAAGTGTGCCTGGAAGCAAAGTAACGTAAGGGACTGACGTGCTTGGTTTGATGACTGTGTAATCTCCTCATTTATGTTCCTAGTGCGTTGGGAAAGATGAAAAGTTCACGGCCGCCAAGCCCTGTTGCAGCGACTACAACACTAGAGATATCTATTTCACTGGTTTGGAGAAGGAGCGTCCAAAAGTCGGCCCTTGCTCAAAGGAGGATATGGGATGCGGGAAGGATGAGGACTGTTGTGACAAAGCCTTCAGTTGTGTGGAAAAGAAAGGAGAGAAGGGGGAAGCGGTTGAGAAATATTGCGAAAAAAAGAAATAGGTTTGAGTAAACTTGATGAGTTGATTTACACAAAAGTCCATTAAAACGGTTGATTAGTAATATAAAATCCATTTCGGATGGATCCACGGAATAGGAAAATCGATATATAGAAAAAGCACTATCTGTATTCCAATCACTTATTGTCCAGTGGTTTTGTTGCAAAACGTTGTCCCTCCTTTGACAGAATCATGAAGGAATTTTATATTTCCCTGATTGTACTTGGAGTCGTCGGATTCGCCATTGGAATAGAAATAAACTGCAACCAGCTACATCCCCTCACCGTTGTCCACATTTCAGTGTTTTCGAAGGATTATTGGGAATCGGACCCTCCACTGGATGACTTCATGAACTGCAGACATGATGTCATATTCACTGTTACTCAAGGTAACGTGAGCCTTAAAACAACTGAATATGGTAACAGGTTCTCATTTCGACCGCATCCAACTCCATCAATCAAAATGTACGAAAGCTTCACGATTAACCTGCTGTACATTGAGGTTGAGTCGATAAACAAAGGACCACGAAGCAGTGGATTAAACTTTGCTGCAATTAATTCCGCTTTTCACGCGTGGTTTGTGGACAGTACATACGCACATGGATCTGCTGATCTAGCCACTTTCGTAGTCGTTTTAGATGTAGATGTCAATGTGGATTTTATGGCGAAACTCGAGATACCCATTGAGGATATAGCGGTCACGCTCTTTCTACACTTTCGACATCAGAAGACATTTCCCAGTCACTTTTATTGTCTACGCTGTAAGCGTCGTCTGGAACGTCCGACAAACTTTCCTCGTGGTAATTGGATACCGGAAATGACAACTATGAGGATATTATCGTCCGCGGAAGCTCTGACTGATAGTACCTGCGTTTCGGAAAATTTCCATCGCGGTGGAAATCCATGTAAACACCGAGCTAGAAATCACGCGGTTGCATTCACGGCCCTCTTACAAAAGAAGCATAACTTAACGTATGTACCTATGGGTGGTAACGGCAATTGTGTAATGAACAACTGGATTGCTACAATGTGCCCCTTGCTTACCTACGACACATCTTCACATCTAACAATCAATTCCATGTTTTCCTATATGGGGTTGGGAAAGAAGCATATATACTACTGTCACCACATGCGACAATCGCCGGAGAATAACCTATTTGGATTGTTGTTGGCCCCATTTCCTCTTCTTACTTGGTCGCTGCTTCTAGTGACAATCGGGGCTCTGTATTTGTTTCAGTTTTTGGGGTTACCCACATTTGACAATCTTACACTTATAAGGAGTCTGTTTAGACAAGATGAAAATATTCGGGACTTTAACACAATTATATTCTGTCATCTGATTCTAAGTGTTGGTTCCTTATACGAGAATGTCATAACATCGACACTCGTTGCACCCAACTATCCTGAGAATTACAAAACGATGGAAGAAATGGTTAAGGATGGATACAAAATTCTGCTTCCATCTCAACCGGCGAGTCTTCGAAAAACAATGGAAACTTTGGAAATCCCAACAGATTTTTTTCCATCAGTTTCTTCGTACAACCCTTTCCTATTCAATTCGAAACTACATATAATGTCTACATTACCAGTGGGGATATAGAAAGTGAACCGTTTGCCCGACAGGATTTCATTGCTAGGACCACATCCCTAGCGGTTGCACTTAATGCAGTTAGCAGTTGCCATTTCCTGATCCATCAAACCGGAAAACCATCTTCGTACCGTATAATATACGCCAGAGAAAAGAATTCGATAATGAGAACTTTGAGGTGTCTTACGGAAGGGGGTTTTCATTATTTCTGGGATGAGCTTTGGTTGAATTATAAAGAAGTATTTAACAACAACTTATCTGACAACATAGGTGTGCCTGAGCACTATGAATTCATTAATATGCACCGTTTACGTTGTATCACAATAGTGTACTCTTTTCTTATTTTGATGGCTTCCGTGGTCTTCGCCTTGGAGAATCGAAGTAACATTCGGAAAATTTTTGGTTTGTGTTGGCTTGGATGGCAGATAAAAGGGGATGACTTAACTGATTTGAATGCAGTTCAGAACTCAATGTTGGTGGACTGGGTTTCATGAATTTGGAGGGCCGGAGAATCAAATAAATGTATGATCTTTTGCACCTGCGATAAAACATTTATATCATATGCAACATATTGTATACGGTTGATAGTACTAGACATAATATTAACTCTAATTATTGCTAACCATTACAGTATTTAAACATTAAACGGTTGCCAATGTTTATAAGGTTCATAATACATCAACGACACAATGTACTCGTATAGTACAAGTTTCAATAATAATATACGTAATGAATAATTCATCTGACCAACATTAAATTAGAAAGCTTTTTAATATCTAGTATGATACATGGTTGGTTCCTCCATGGTTTTTGGTTTTCAATTGCAAAATGGGAGGTATTGTGTCTATGGTGGGATTGTAATTCCAGTACTTTCCAACAAATCGGCATATCAAACAACTTCTGCGTATCCAACCATAGAAACTAGGGTTTGTAATGGTAATCACAAAAGCCACTGAAATATGGGTCATTAACATTTGCATCAGAGTAAGTCTGCCAGGGGAAAATTGTTGCTGCTTTGTGTAGCCGGGGGACCGCAGCCTGTATTTATTCTCTTTTAATAAATACCATTTCTCGTGAAATCCACTTTGTATCATACGATTATAATCCCGAGATAAGTCATGCTGAACAAATGCTTCAAACAGCATCCCTGCTGCACCCGTCATTATTGGGTGTCGTGTCTGGTAGCAAGCTGTTCCGTCAGTGATGTTTTGACGGAGCTCGAGCAAAAATTGATGTTTGCTTCTTCGCATTGGGGGTCCTTTGGTCGTTCGGACAATTATAGCTTTTTCAGAGTTACTCCCTGAGATCCTTGCATAGGTGGAATATACCTTTCCATCCTCGTCAAAGTGGTATGAATGGTCTACGCTTCCTTGCGACAAATAGGTCCCCAAGGCATCGAACCAAATTTTGTTAAAATAATCTGGAAAATCTTTTAAAAGCATCGTGTCATTTCGCTTAATAGTGGACCACGACATTGGGTGCGTTTTGATTTGCCTACGGTGGGTGGTTGTGAGCAAGTCAAAGTACAGGGTGCCCATAAGATGACTTACGGCAAAGATCAAGGCCCCATTTTTAAAAGAAACCTTGACCTTGTTTAGAAGGAAAAGAATGGCAAACGCCGGGAGTCCAAAGAGGAAAGGTAATGGTATTTGAACCGTATGCTTCTTTCTGTTGATTGTGCAATAATATGCACTAACTTCCTCATCTCCGGTCAGGAGTACTGCTGGTATCAGGCAAAAGTTCCAGGGCATATCTTCAGGCAAGTTACGGACACCACGATCGGTATATATTCGGCCCAACTTGTAGTTGCTCAAGTAGTTAATTGAGTCGAAATGCAGCGTCAGGTTATGCCGTTCTTGCAATACCCGCATCAAAGCGAAGTTGTGATGCGGAAAGCCTGTAGTACCTGACGAAGTTAGAATCTCATAGTCTTTCAAATCGATGGACAGGGCAACTTTGATCCACTCGTTTTTTAAGAAAAGCGGAGTTTGGTCAAGATTTGAGATCCCACGTCCGACATATAAAGGTTTTACCCAATTTCTGCAGAGAAAGCACAAGTATACACTGGGAAATGGCATTCCGATTCCGGGTATGAAAAACAGGAAAACGTTCACAGGAACTCGGGCATATGTTTCAAACAATCTGCCTAAGAAAAGTGTAAATCGAAGGGGGAACACCAAAATGTACTTTGTAAACTTCTGAGAGGTCAGGCCAAGGTGGAAACTTCCAATTTCTATTTTTGCTTTGTCATTGACAACTTGCACACTTCTTTGGCTACCACTCAGAAGTACGTGTACATAGCAGCGGCTACGAACTATGTCGGGAGGCATGTGGGTAAAACTTTCCGTGTGATTGAACAGAAAAAAGGAGAATGCAGGACTGTTTTCGGATATGAATTTCCCCATCCAATCCCGAAATTCGGAATTCAAGGCAGATAGGCTTTTCAACAAAATGCTGTTCCGAGAATGCTTTGGCTTGTAAATTTGAACATTTGCACTTTTAAATGATGTTGCATTTGAAGGGTGTGATAACTGGAGAAGGATAACAATAAGGTGGACGACAAAGACAGTGGGAAACATTTTGGAAACCTTTCTTGCCTTGAACAATTTGTCGACGTATACTCTTCTGTCTAGCGTATTTCATATACGGTGGTATAGTTTCCCAAAGGGAATAATTGCATTTCAAATGAGACCGTTGGAAGTTATTTGAGAGCTCGATTGCTTTGACGATGGATTTTTACGTAGAAATCGGCGATCGATATATCATTTTCCATTTGTGAACAAATGCTGGACGCTTATAGAAGTGGACGGAACAAATTGGAGGCCCAACCTTTATTTCATAGGGTGGCAGCGATTCAAGATATGATATACGGACTTCATGTTCGGTATAAAATGTGTTCCTGACGCTTAAGCTTATATCATTTTCCACACTACGAAAAGGTGTTATCATCATCATCAGGTATATTAAGGTTATCGTCGTATCGTTGTAAGAATGAGTGGGTATGAGCACGGGGATGTAACGTATCACTCGTAAATGGCTTATCACTTTATACTTTACGTGCTCCAATGCGATACACGTAGATTTGTTAGGTATTTCATATACCTCTTCATTTTGTCCTCCTGCATGACTTATGTCCGACGCTCACCACTTTTCCGGACCCTGAGGGCATTGGCATGCTGCATGTACCTATCCAATGGGTTCCAAGGGTCAAAAGTCGGAAGTAGATAAAAGGATTATTGTCTCCCTTCCAATTTTTTCCCTTATGCATTTTGCACTGGAGGGGCATGGTTGGAGTGCCTAGCCTATATGCATACAGGCAGCTTCCAGCAGAGCAGATGTTCGTTTTCGTTCGTCCTTGTGCCAGCAGTCTGCATCTTGCATCCACCAATGCACATACAACCCTTTCCCACAGTCTACATGCCTGCAACTGCAACCCTATCCCGCAACGCTTTTGGTACTTGCTTTTGGCACTGATGAAATACCTCCTTTAGTCTTTCAGGAATTATTTATCAAATGCATTCGATATGGGGTGGCGAGTATTTCCGCCATATCATCGTTGTCAAGCGGGATGTAAGCTTGCACCAAAAAAAGGCATTTTGGACTGAAGGAATCCACCTCGGCAGAAGGGCCACCGGGAAACCAATCCTCCAAATCCGTTGTTGATACAGAGGCTTGGAATCTCGAGCAATCTGGAAATGTGTACTTGCCGGCAACTTGAAAAAGTCAACCGATTGTCCGCTTCTGTGACATACTTTTTCACCGCGGCTTTGACACCTTCACAGAGGAAACTGGTCACGGTTATTTTGCTCCCTAACTTTCGCTCCTTGTCAGCCTTAGCTGCCTTCAGTTTCTGCAAGTCGATACTGCGGGAAATGGCGAGGTGACGGATGCCTTTGCTCTCAACCCGCAGTATTGGTGGATCTCCCACGTCAATCTTCTTGAGCAAGCTTTCGGCCAGGATCCATGGAACACCCAGCAAACCCACCAGGTTGACCCCCAAACCCCTCCAACCTCCAGGAACCGAACGTGGAGACGTCCTTGGATCCACAGTGAATGGAGGCATTCCATCCTTTGATTCAACAAAATTCATGATTTCCTCTCCTATGAGCGCCCCTTGGTCAACGCCGTCACAAATGGCGTTATGAACGAGAAAGGCGCGTACCGTTTGGAATTTTTGAAAGTCGTCGAATTGGACATTTTCAATCACCACCCAAACTTTGTTTGCTTGCAAACGTGCCACAGACCCCGAATTTTTATTTTTTTAATGTTTCTTTGGCTACCCACAAGTACAGTTTTTTGCAGAGACCAAGTCCTTGTCCATCGCCGAGTTCAATTGACATCAAATCTTCCACTATCCATGGCATAAGGTGGAGCCTCGTTACTGAGTGAAATCAACAGTACACTCACAAGGGAACATCACCACGTGTAAATTCAACCTAACCAGATTTCAAAATTCCCAAAATGCAACACAGCAAAGCATTGGCGGAGAAGCACAATTTTGCATCACTGGTGATCGACAAAACCACACTTTTTTGTATATGGACAACATATGACACACTGCTTTTGGCAATTCAAAGAATCTTTCCTCCGGCACATTAAGGGGCACATTCACAGAAACCAAGGGTGCCTCACTAAACCAAACTACATTCCTCCCAACATATGTCAGTTGCAAACGGAAGCTCCATCTACATTTGATGATGTTGCCTCGTTGGTGTTAAGGTTCAACAGTGTCACCACAAGTAATGCTCGTGTGTTATGAGAACATGTCATCTTGATTGTACATTGTATGTCTGTCAGTCAAACTGTTGAAAGGGATAACCATTACAGTGGATATATAGTACAATAAATTCAGACAAAGCTCAGTCAAGGTGCTGCGTTTTTTGTGGGATGTTTTGGATTACGTAATGTTTTTGGAAGGTTGCCCTCATCTTTCTATTCCGTTCTGGCAGAACTGACTGGCCATTCACACCCAAAACGTCATTCCCATTGTGAAATTATTTTCACGGGGAGGTTACGTTCAAAACCGTTATCCAAAAACATCTTGTGGCAGTTACAATGGAACCCAACTCTGGCGTTATCACTCCACACAAATCCCCTAGATATTGGGGATAGTCATCTTGTCACATGCAGGCCATTTCGCTAGATATCAGCTTATCCTGCGAATGCTGATTTCCAAAAGACGCACGAATTCCATACATTCTCCTGGACCTGTCACCCATCTTTCATCCCGTTTACATCTAAACCATTTTTCGTTAATACAACAAAAAGGGCTTCATTGTAAGATGGGACATGTCGTTCGAAACGTCATGAATTAAACGCATGGATGCTTGCGTCATTCCATTCACACATCACCACGAAACGTTCGATTGGACGCCTCTTATAAAGTTAGGTAAGAACGTGGAGGAATATTGACCCTTGGAGGTATCCACTTTCAAAATGTGAATACGTAGGTTGAAACATAAAAAAAATTCTCCATTCCATTTACGTTATATAACGGCCTTCTACTTACGCGTTTGTCAACGACTTAACCACAAGAACAATTGAAATTTCTTGCCCCTGAAATTCTTTTGCTGCGCAAAGTATCGTAAAAAGGAACAATTATATGCAATCTTTAAAATACAAACCCTTGGTAACCCCGCCTTGCGTCAAGCTATTTCAATCCTGCTCATCATCTTTTCGCTGTCAAAAGAAGGATCTCCGTTGTTTGCTCAAGAGAAAATGTCCAGATGGACATTGGTGTTCCTTGCGGTCATCATCGCAGTGTATGAAGCAGTACTAAAATGTTTGACGCAACCAACTGACCTTTTTTCTTTGTGTTCATTAGGACCCCAATAAATTGTGAGAACAAACCCAAGGATAAATGCAAAAAAGAGAACGAATACTGCAGCCCTGATTCCAACTCGTGTTGTACTGACGGCCCAGACCTGGAGTGCACCCACCTCCATGCAGAGAAGGCTAATACCAATGTAATAAACTACAGATGCACCATTTGTAAGAAACCATTTGTATATTAAACGGTTGGCTCATTCAAATTTGATCCATTAGATGATGCAAACAAATGTTTCAAAGTTGGGGAGAAGTGTGACACATACACAACTTGTTGCCGTGGTACATCTTGTTCGGCCAGCTCCGAGGGCAAGGGAGACGTGTGCATGAATCGTGAGGCCCACACATTCAAACACACACCTAAGTAATTTCAAAAGGTGTAAGATACTTTGTTTTACAATAGGTAAGGGGGTTGGGGAGTCGTGCGACAAGCTTGACTTTTGTCGCCCTTGGGGGACAGCTTGTATAGACCAAAAGTGTGCCTGGGTGCGAAGTAATGTAAGGCACTGGATTGCCTCGTAAGATGACTCTGTAATTTCCTCATTTGTATCCCTATAGTGCGTTGGCAAGGAGGAAAAGTTCACAGCTGCCAAGCCCTGTTGCAGCGACTATAGCACTAAAGATATCACTTTCACTGGTTTGGAAGAGGAGCTCCCAAAAACCTGCCCTTGCTCACTGGTGGATATGGGATGCGGGAAGGATGAAGACTGTTGTGACAAAGCATTGGGTTGTGTAGAAAAGAAAGGAGAGAAGGGGGAAGCAGTTGCGAAATATTGCGAAAAAAAGAAATAGGGTCTTACATATACTAAAAGTACAATTGTGCTCGTCAATGGAATGTTTTACTTTAACTTACTAACAGAAATCTATACAGTTGCTCACCCGGTAGAATTGAAGGGTAAAGGCCAGTTTCCTTTTTGACAGGTGGGCAGTTCCTGGCATGCACCTTGAACATTTGCAATTTAATATTTAGAAATAAACAATTTTTAGCAGGCGTGGGTTGTCATACGAATACTTACATTATGTTCCCTTCTTCTTAATAGCATATATATGAGAATTATTTGTAGAAAATTATTGGCTACCTCGTTGAAAAGTTGAATTGAGGTTTGAAGAAAATTTTGATAAGTTGGATTTGAACAGAAATCCATTAAAACGGTTGATTAGTAGTATAAAATCCATTTCGGATGGATTCTCGGAATTGGAAAATCGACATATAGACAAAGCATTACCTATATTTCAATCACTTACTGTCCAACGGTATATTTGGGAAAAAGTCCCTGCTTGGATCCTAGACTGAATCATGAATGCATTTTGTCTTTCCTTGCTTGTACTTGGAATCATCGGATTCGCCATTGGTATTGAAATAAACTGTGGCAAGCTACATCCCTTCACCGTGGTCCACATTTCAGTGTTTTCGAAGAAATCTTCGGAAGTGGACCCTCCATTGGATGACTTGATGACCTGCAGACACGATGTCATATTCACAGTTACTCAAGGCGACGTGAGCCTTACAACAACTGAATATGGTAACAGGTTCTCATTTCGACCGCATCCAACTCCATCAATCAAAATGTACGAAAGCTTCACGATTAACCTGCTGTACATTGATGTTGAGTCTATAAACAACGGACCACGAAGCAGTGGATTAAACTTTGCTGCAATTAATTCCGCGTTTGGCACTTGGTTTTAAGACAGTCCGTACGCTCATGGACCTGCTAATCTAGCAACCTTCATAGTAATTTTGGATGTAGATGTCAATGTGGATTTTATGACGAAACTCGAGATTCCCATTGAGGATATACCAGTTACACTTTTTCTACACTTTCGACATCAAAAGATATTTCCGGGTCACTTTTATTGTCTACGCTGTACTCGGCGTCTGGAACGTACAACAAATTTCCCTCAGGGTAATTGGATACCGGAAATGACAACCATGAGGATATCATCCTCAACGGGAGAGCTATCTGGTAGTTCCTGTGTTTTAATTTCTCCTGACTCCCTAACACGGGAACTGCAGAATCAGAGCACAAGATTCCTTTGTGGATCGCGAGGAGGTATTTCCAGAAACTCTCAAATATCTTGAAGTAGATTAAGTATATTTCCATATCACAAAGATTAAAGGATGCAAAGTTCGCATTCAAAATCATAGTGGTATGATTGATGAAATCAATTTAGATCAATGAATTTTGCCTATTTGTATTAATTCTAGAGGAATTGGCGTCGTCAATAAAACACTTTTGTAAACGGTAAATGCAAAGTGCAGTATTTGCAAATGGAAAACAAATGGTCATCTTAAAAAGTGATGCAAACATAATGCACACTTTCTAAGCACGCTTGTAGGTAATGGTAAACACATACCAACGCACCAACGACATTAACCTTTCAGCCCAAAACGTCAGACATGAAAAACCAAGTGCGGCAAAAGTAAGGAAAAGTGACGTAGCTACGCTGGAGTTGTGTAATGAAAGACGTTCCGGACCTTCCCTCACGGATTGTGTGGTGTTACGGCGTTCCTCCATTGCCTTCTTAAGCCGCGCCGTTGTAAATTTTGCTGTGATGTCTCCGAGTCCTTTTGAAAATGCACCCGTGTTAGGCATCCATTTGAAGATTTTTCCTCCGAAAGGACAAGGTCCTTTGGGAGGAAAAGCGTCATTTGCCATTTGAGTATTTCAAAACCAATTAATCACACAAAAATTGGTACAGGAACAAAGACTTGCTCCAGCTGTTTCCCGATTTTGCGTATGGAGCACTCTCGGTGCATCACTACTCCCCATTTCCCGAGCATTTTAACTAGTTTCAAGGCACTGGAGTGAACTTGACGGAGCTTGACGGTTTGGGGGGACGACTATTGAGATCTGAAATTAATGCATCGAATGACCCTCCGTTATCTACGGTTCAGAACGGAGCAGAGTCGGATGCAATGTCGTTTCACAACTCCAGTGTGGGCTCCATAGTGTTTATAACGTTTGTGGTACTGGGGATACCTTGTATTGCATTTTGCATGGAAATATTGCGCCATTCTTATCACCCATACACTACTGCGTAACGGTGTTAAAAACATTAAGCTATCTAAATTTTGATTTAGATTGCAAAATTGGGGTTAGAGCAGCCAGCTTATAGCATGCTTTGATGCGTATTTGTTATTTGATGCTCAGAATTGAAATGATGGAATGTTCAATCATTTCAAATCGTTTATGCAACCGTGTTCAATCTATCAATACCTGTCAATGTCTCTGATATACTTTGATCGTGATAACCGTGTAATAAAAAACCAAGGATAATTAATTACGCTTATCTTGCCATTGCATTGTCCACTATCGTATTTGTACCACTGCATTTATCCGCATACTGCATGACACGCCGGTTTTCCATTAACTGAATTGCTCTCGGCGTCAAGCTAGCTCCGTTTGATACCCCATGTCATGCTGATGTATGGTATAAGGTGTTCGTATCCTACGTATATTGTTTTTGTTGTTATGAAAAATTCGATTTATACAATAATAAGAAAAGACTCGGTAAGAAATACTTAATCAGTTCGTACGACGTGAAGTGTAATGACCTTTTCAATTGAAGGACAATGACGAAAAATGAGACGAGACAAAAAAATGTAGACGTCAAGATAAAAGTTTAACAAAGGATCGATAAGCACGATCCAGCATTTTTACGGATAATTTTGGTGGTCTCATAATCATACCGCCATTTGGGAATAACCATTTGAAGGAAAGGCTTTGATCACGATGTATTCGAAGCACTTCTCTCTCAGTTTTCTAA
>JAQGCL010000661.1:0-12081 GCA_034699605.1 Isotomiella paraminor
AGTGTGATGTGGGAAAAGACTTTGGTTGGTGGAAAAGTAAGTAATGACGAGGGAAAGTGAAAGCATCGAATGAAAAAAGACTCTTTTCAATAAATCTAGGCTACTAGAGCTGCTCCTGTCACCAACCAGGGGTATAACAACCAGGGTTATAACAAGTCATAACAATAATGAAGATCTGAAGAAGGACGGTGAAAGTACAGGAGAAAGTGAGTCCTCCGATTTCAAGGAAAGTAGAATATCAATGGAAATAAATACAGATTCCAGGAAAGGAAGGAAGGATGGAAATGACGATGAGAAATATCAAAGGAAGTTGAGAAAATCGCTTTCATTTCTTCCTCGAGACTTGTGATGCAGTGATTTCCGCACTCCTCTTGTCGTGTCGTGTATATTTTATCTAACGGTTTGTGGTCTATCAAAGACTTGGAGGATGTTTCAAATATTCAAACACTAAACGCTTACGTTAGTGACCCAGCCTCGAACCTTAGAAAGAAAAAGTTGTGGTCTCTCTGCGTAAGTAAATGCAAAGTAAACAAAGGATAATGTATACCTTTCCCCTGGGGTCACATTTTTTTGGTTTGAATTTTTGGGACCTTGGTTCCTTCAATCCCAGAGAAGGGAGGTCTACCTCCATTATCTACTTTCACCTGACCATTATCCCTACATAAAAGCGACAAAAAGTAATGATTTTCCTTTGAAGATATTTGCACATTTATTTCACTTATTTCCTTCCTTCCCTTTTTGAGGGAGCCTTTATGCCGCAGGTCAACCCATTTTCATTTTCTTCACGATGATAAGCATCTCATCACTTTTGGGTTTTGTATGCCTGGCTTTTTGTAGAGATAAAAAAAGATGAAAATGAGGGTTCTTCATTGAATCCTTTTCTTCTTCTTGCCACACAGGTGCTTCCATTCAAGCGTCAGAGAAAGCAAGGAACGAGAGTAAGAGCTTAACCATGATACCTGAGCTTTATATATTTCTAAGGAGCACCTGTAATGACCTCGTTAGTCGCTCAATATTCAAAATCAAATCTAGAAAAGATGGATTTTTTTCAATATACCTCATTAAACGGTTCGCTTTATGTATCTCATATGCTTTCTCCAGTTACATTACAAACCATTAGTTTGATGACGTAGGTAAACAACCCCTGATCTTTCACCTTTTTTCCTTGCCGTCAATTAAGACTTCGAATCCAGCCATTCGATGGGCGTTCATGTGAGGAAATGGAGGGGATTAGTGTTGTTTGACTGTAAGTGTGACTAAAACAACAAAAAGGGCGTTGGTGGATGATGAGTGTGAGGACGAAGAGAAAGTCAAAAGTACGTTTGTGCTTTCACTTTTGTTTGTAGATAGCATGATTGGATCAAGCTTATGTGACTCATTGCACTCGACTGACTTTCATCCACTTTCACTAAGCAATGCAAGAGGCCTTTCCTTGACAGGAAGGAAGCAGAGGCAGACTTTCTCTTTCAGTTGATTGAGGTCCGCTTGACTGCCCCACTTTCGAGAGAGTTGGTCAAGTTCGAATGGTGAAAGTAGAAAAGAGAAAGACCGTTATTCTGTCCTGCCTTTCTGTCCTGTCTCTTTCTGTCCTGCCTTTTCATAATGACTCTTTCTCCTTTAATTTTCTTTGTATTCAATCTAAAGTCATTGAAATTGTTCAAGTCTGAAGTTTAAATTTTTTATAGTTTAAAAAAAAGTACAAGTTCATATGTCATTCTCTACTCTAGCGGCCTTCATTCAATACACAAAACATGACAAGGCATGTATCTATCCCGTCTTGCAAAGTAGAGAGTGAAAGCATACTTAGAGAGAACAAAGAGAAAAAAAAGTTAATCAAGATAAAAGATTTACATAAAATGACAGCTCTTTGATTTTGTCCTTACCCTTTTCCAAATTAAAACATTTCTTTAACCTTTGCTCGGCATCAAAGAAAGAAACGAGGAGAAAGCAAGTACCTCAAAATCACGAAAAGTGAGGCAGTCTCAGGGTCCTTTTGCAGAACCTTTTTCCTTCTTTTGACTTATTGAATTACAATCTTTGTAAAAGGCGAAGGATCAAATGAGAGCAAAAAGCACTAATGAAGTCAGAGATTTTTCAAATGCCAAACGAAAAACGTAGAAATGAGAAGTTTCACAGAATCCTAGTGCCTTTCTTTTTCGTTTGACAATATTCCCATCTGCTTTCTCTCTTTTTCTTGTAGGTTTGTAAATTAGGTTATAATCTTAAGGTGACAAAGAAGGTCAATTTTCGCTAGAGTCCTTGATTGCTCCCGACCTTTGCTCCTTCATTTGAATTTAAGAAAGGGATTTGCACTGGAGAAAGTTGTCGCCTACTCACAGACAGAAGACAAGAGATGTGTCATTTGTCTTATTTACCAACTTTCACCGTCTCAAGGTCCAGGAAAGTTGTTTAGTTTCCAGGATTTAGCCAGGCTCATATTTAGATGAGGTGTGTTCTGCTCTCCTGTCGCTTTCTTTCACCGGGTGAAAGTAGGGCAGGAAAACAAGATACGTAACAAAAAACATAATCTCATTTGAGACACTGATGTCTCGTCTCTTTCTTTCCTTTCATCCTTCCTCTCTATGTCAAAAGAAACAAATATGAAGTGCAAGACGAGGACTCGGCATTCTTTGTCTACTTTCCTTTCTGTTTTTTTGCATAAAAAAGTAAAAAGTACGCAATATTTCCAATTGGCAAGATACAGAGAAGGTTTGACGCCATAGAGGAAAAAATAGGTGTATAGTTTTCAAACATCAGATAAGTTGTCGTTTTTTGCTGATTTTCAATGTCATAATTCTCAAGTGATCCCTAGCAGAACTGCATCAATTTGAACGTACGGAAGAGAATTTTTTTCACGTCCTTGAATTTGATTTCCTGAAGGCTAAGGAGCTTAGATGTTGTACTAGATCCATTAGAAACTTACCTTTGCTGAGCACCCATGGGCATACTGTAATGGATTGCAGAAGAGAAGACAGCCATAAGCGTCTGTTACAACACAACATAATGTCTATTTTTACAAACTAATCTTCTTATTAAAAGCTTTTAAAAGACATGCAAAAGAATAATTTTTAAAGAGCCAAAAAGAATCCAAAGTTTACTATTAAAAATGTTTAAAGCCATTCAGGAATTATTTTTAAGGTCAGAAATATAAGCTTCTCAAACCTTCATTGTCCTGTCACTGACCTTCTTAATTTTGATTAATAGCGTTTTTCCTTTTGGGCGTCACGATGATCCAGCTCAACTACAAGCTCCTTACACCAAAATGGCCTCATCCTTTCAACTTTCCCCGTCCACATCCTTTCTTCCTAACCTTCGTTCCCTTGTCTAGATAGATTAGCTGCTTGACCGAATAGGAAAGCAGACTTTCATTCAATCAAGCGTAGATCAAATGTGACAACGGTTGTTTTTAAAGGAAAAGTGGCGTGACAAGAAAATCTCTACACAAAAAGGTCTACGCATCTAAGAGAGGAGAAAGCAAGTCAAGTCAAATAAAAAAGAAGAAATTGTCAAAGCAAACGGACGGTTTTCCTTATCGGAATCACACTTTCTCTCTCTGCTTTCACTTGAGTTGGTTAGACTCAATTCACTTTCCTGGATTTGTCTTAAAATCCTTTAGTCAAAGGGTCTGCATTATTTTTGTATAGAGAATAGGACCAATTATCATCGAGTAAGAAAGGCTTTACGGTTTTTAATATCATGATTCCTTCCCCTTCTCACTATTTGTCCTGATTTTACACATCCTCCCAATTCATCAATGGGATTAGTCCAAACACATGATCAGAATTTATACATTTTTGTGGTTTAAGCTCCTTCTCAAACTTCCTTAAGGCTTGGGTTTTTAGTAAAATGTCAAAAGTTCTCAAGAAAAAAAGATCCAATTTTCTCCTCAAGCAATAACAAAGTGGGCACGTTCCACTTTGTGGCTTTTATCCCATCCTTCAGTAAGGCTTTATGAATGGAAACTACAGAGAAGCAAAAAGGATAGTGATTTTTTTGCCGGAAGGAAGGAAGGAAGGAAATGTCCCTGAAAGAAAGTCAGGATGCGTTAACTGTCGAAAAGGATGAAAAAAGCGGAAAAATGCTGATGACAAAAGAGAAAGTTGAAAAAGTTTTATTAAAGAGAATTAGCAGATTAAACTAGTTGAAAAGGCCATAGGCAACTTTCCCTCCTGCTTGCTTTCCCACCAGCCAAAAAAGCTAATAGAGTGCCGGCTGGGCTTTTAGCTAAAAAAAAGTTATGAAAGTGAGAAAGTGAGTTTACTTTTTCTGGATAATAGTTTGAAGAGAGGCCAATTTTTGTACTCAAAATTGATATTTGCTTTGTCCTAATTGTTTGACCAAAGATAAACTAATTTCCTCGCCTCCAATTATTTCATCCAAATCCATCATGGATGTGAACAATAGGGTAACAATTGTATAAAAGTAATTTTACGACGTGAAGGCTTCTATTGTCAACGGAAATTGAGGGGAAAGTGGGCCGTTTATACAATCTTTTGTATCCTTCTGTAACATATGTCAAGTGCTGACAAAAGCAGAATGACTCAAGCCATATAATTGAAATGAAATGGATCCATTTCTTTCTTTTCTTCCTATTTTAAGAAGAAACTCATCTGTTTCCAAACGAATTAGAGAAAGTATTTAGGACAATCTGGCGACAGTAAGTCATTCAGTCTTCCTTTGTGTCAGGTGCATTATGAAAGCAAACATGTTACGTTAGTGTGTACAACCACAATGAACCAGAGAAATGCAGGAAATTGCAGTAGGAAACGTAACATAAATTTATGGTGCTTTCTCTGCACTTTCTCCAATGAAGGCAATATCCTCAACTCAAATCCTTGTAAGCCATCATTGAAGGAGAAATAAAACGCAATAATGGTTTAATTGGGGGCAGAGGAAAGGTTGATGTTGATGGCTAATAAATAAGTTTGTGACGTTGAGGAATTAGAATGGCAAAATGCAAGGTCCAATGTCCATACGTTGGTAGGTCCATGAAGCAAATTGCGGACATGAAAAGTTTGTTAAGAGAAAGTCAGATTAGAGATTCCAAATCAAGTACGTACGTAGATGTGCAACCTAATTGAAAGAAAAATTATGAGGAAGGAGAAAGTCTCTGTGTGTTGGTGACAACTTCAATTGGAAGTCTTGAGTCCATACGGTTTTGAGTGGAAGGAAATTTTAACGACTTTGCTGTCACCGTTCCACTTTCCCTGTGTCTGTCTTGTATTTATGCAAAATAGCTAGGCCTATGTTTAAGAAAATGAGGACAAAAGAGAAAGAAAGGAGTTCTTGGGGACAAGGATGAATGTCCTTTTTCACTCTTCTGTGCATCTGCCTCTCTTGTTTACAGGAATTTAAGTTTGCAAATTCTTTCATTTATGAATGTTATAAAAGGAGGCAAGCATTTATTTTTAGAGAAGACTTTCTCCACGCAATTAAACTTGGTGTATTAACTGTACTTTAAAGAAAAGTCAGCAAGTCCTTCACACGTAAGAATTCATAAATGACAGTCAGTTACGGTTCTACTTTCTTGTCTATTCCGTCGATCTCAATAATATACTCATCTTCATCTCCAGTTTTTTTACTTCGACATTTTTTCTCTTACTTAAAAAAAATGAAGATGACAGATAAATAAGATAAAATATGATGTGTCACAAACTTTCACCCGTACACGAAAACGCCCTTAACATTTTCCCCGGTGAGGAGGTCTCTTCACGGCAAGAAGATGACAGTCAAGAGAGATAAAATTAAATGCACACGCGTGTCTGCCCTTGAACGTTGAAGAATCCTTCACTTCATTTCATGAACATAACGAAGATTCATTTCTCACTGTGAGGTCTGAGGATGACATTCTTGTTTTATGTTTTATTCCCTTCCACTTTCTCTTTGTCAACCTTCAGGTAGATAAGAAGAGACTCGTGGTGGCTGGTGGCATTTTGGTAAAAGAAAGCCATGGGGTTTTCTTTTTATGAAACGTGTTTAAGTGCCATGTCATCTTACAAAATGGCTCAAGGTGAAAAATCCCTGTTGTAAAAAAACCGGGAGAAAGCACTTATCTAAAGACATCAATAGTTTTTTTTCGGTGGGTCAGAGATTTTATGAAATATTTTCATAAAAACATTTACTCAATCAATTTTACATGAACTAGTTAGTGTTCACGATACTTACAGCCTTCCATTTTCTTACACCCAACCTAACAGTGAAACACCGGAATTAGAAAAGGCGTCAAAGAAGTGGGTGTAATTCCTTTTATGACTTTCACCACATTCAGGCAGACATTAACCTTCCCTTAATGCCGATTGATGCCGGAATGTAATGACCAGAAGAAAGGAGAAAGCAAATAATGGTTCCAGAACCCATTTTCTGTAATTTCTCTAAACGTATATAATCATTGCGTGTGTTAAAGTACAGCAATGGTCATTTTCTCCTTTACAAAAATGGGGCTTTCTTTTGATCTTTAATGGAAGGTAATCTTTTCTTACTACGGTGGTACTCATGTCATTTCATTTGTGATCCTTGGGATACGTTCATATTACCACACTTTCTCAAATGCTATGGCTAAAAGATGGGAAGAAAAGATTCAGTCGAATCCTTTTCTCATTTCTTCCAAGGATCAACAGCATTTATGTATCCAACCTCCTAAGGACATATGACTTTCTCCTGATGCCTTTATGATACCTTGGGTTTGTGCAATGTTAATTTTTTCTTACAAAAGTGAGCCACTGTCCAGGGACCTTTGCGAAGATGACCTTCAAAAAAATAATCCTTCAAAAAAAGAAAAAGGGCCCCTGGATTCTGTAAGGTAGAGTAAGCTCTTTTAATAAAGGTAAGTGGTAGCAGGATGATACTACCGCTCCGGGGAGAGGAGAAGGCCTGCTTCCGTTTTTACTTTCACTTAAAGTAAAATTTCATACTGAGATATGGTGTACAAACTGCTTCTTCGGCCAACCAATTTGTAGCTTGTTTACTTTACTTTCACTTCGTGTAGATGTAGATCAAATTATATAAAGGTAATACGTTACAAACTTCATTGTTTGCTCAGATTAATGGAGAAAGTTCTGCTGAATGTTAAACAGCAGGTTAGAATAACAATAGTCATCTTTCCAACAAAGTGGATAGTTTTATCTTGTCTACTGTAAAACAACTGTTTCCTCTTCTCAATTACACTTGTTAAAATGCTTTTATCCAGAGCATTAAACACACCTGGGATAGTTCACACCGTACTAATGATAAAGGGAGTCATTTTGAGGGTGAAAGTCTGAAACACTTTGGAACCTTAATGTGCAGTAGTTCTTGGAGCCTTGGAGTCACGTTGTATGCATTTTGCAACTACAAAAAACAGCATATTTTCACCAAGCATCAACACTTTATTGTTTGCTAGAGGTGGAATATTAGTTGGTAAAACTATGGGTGAGTGAAAGTTGTGCGCTCCTCCTCCATTCCTTTGGATAAAACGGTATTAAAGGAAAGAGGGAAACCCTCACTTTCTCCAGTCTTCACTCTGCTTTCTCCCACTCAACATCTCAGTGTTTGCAAGTTCTTCCCTCCAAAAAGTGTTCCATCATCCAGATATTTAATCCACTTTTTGTGCCTACACACAAGCCATAAAAAAAATTCACAGTCGCATCTGTGTCCTCCTCCAAACACTTCAAATTCAATTTGAATCGAGTCCTTCAAGAGTGAAAGTGATGCATTTTGAAATAAGTGTTTCTTTCCTCAAGTGAAAAGAAAATAAAGGAGATTTCCTTCAAGTTGTTTTTCCTGCACGTCGTTTCCAATCATATCAGACAAAATTCCTTCTCAAGAATTATCGATGCTCCTTGAGCCAACGAAATTGGATGAGAAATGCAAAAAGATAGCAATTTGAAAGACTTTCTCCTTCTGTCATCCATCATTTCTGTCTTTCTACTTCAAAAAAATCGGATTCAATCACATCAAACTGAGTGAATAAAAGCAAATAAAAACAAGATGAATTTCAATCCAGGACATCTGCATAATATTGCGGGTTTCAAGTGACCCTTTTGAATCCTTTTCAACTGAAATTAAATTCCGAGAAGGCAATGATAAGCCCTTGTGGAGGCTGCGACCCCCACTTGGTAGCTGCCATCGTCTGCTACCTGTCTTTCGTAAGTTTTGTCATGATGATAAGGGCTTTACAAGGATATCAACTTTCTTTTCTTTTGATACAGTTTTTGAGCAGCGTCTCCTTCCTCCTGTACTGGTACTGGCTGGTGTCTTATCGTGAGGAGTGTAACCCTCTGAAGGGTCGTTACTCCTCAGACCCTGATGCCTCTGACTGTGATGCCCTGGAACCCGAAGCCCTGGATCAGGACGACAGCTTTCTCCCTGAGGATCATCATCATCAAAACTCCCTCACAGCCTCCACGTCCATCATCTCTGCCGTCACGATACACTCCTACGCCTCAGACTGTGATGGAGATGATGATCCTGGGCCAAGTAGGAGAGACTCTTCTTATCCCCACCACCACCAAATCACCAACATTTCACACACGGTCCAAACCTCGGGACATTTGTCAAAAGAAAGAGATTCATTCTTAATCAACACCATCACGTTGCCTTCTTCTTCTTCATCACCACCTGCACATCAGCAGACATTTGGACCAGGGGCTTTAGTAGTTCAAGTCTCAGACCTGGAGTCTGGTCCAAATTGTGACTTATATTCAAACTCGACCAGTCTTAATGATGATGCAAGTGAAGATAGGAGAGAAAGTAGAAGCAATTCTAGTCATAACGAAGACCCTCGAGGGGATGCTGTGACTGTCGCAACAGGTGAAATTAGTGCTCCTGAGGAAGAAGAAGACGATACTCAGAATGCAAAACTGGCCATTTCCAACAATCCTTACTTGAATGGAGAGACCTACACTCAAAGTAAGATAGACTTTTCTTAAGAAATGGAGAAAGCATTTTGCCTTTTCTTTTGTAATTATGGGACTTTCTCCCACTTTCACTTTGTGTCCTTGTCTTTAGTCTTAGGTCAGTTTTATAGTATTAAAGGAAGAGAAAGTAAATGGCTCTTCCTTCTTTATTTGTTCTGTTCTTCTTGAATGAAAAATGAGTTCCACCCACTCTTTCTTTCTCCGTCTGAGAAGAAATTTCACTTAGTGAAAGACGGTGAAAAAAGTTTTTTTGGATTACATTTTTTGTTATGAGGACGGCTAAGACTTCAGCGGATTAAGTCGAGTGGAAATACCGTAATAGGTAATGGAATGGAATACCTATCCTCATACTTCAAGAAGTGTAGTGAAAGTATGTAAGACTATGTGGGTTAAGTGGAGCTGAAATTGTTTTGTAGGAGTGGAGAGAAAATAATGATTACAAGTTTGAGACTACAAAGTTTACTTTTGTTCCAGGCAAAATTGAAATTCAGTTTATTTAGTTCAACTTTCACTTTAATACTTGAGTACGTAATCTAATTCATCGGAGCGAAAGCATGAAGCAATTTAGGAAATTGGGCACTACTATTCCACTTTGTTTTAAAACAATAAAGGGACATTCAGAAGAAACATGGATTAAATATAGAGGATCTAAGAAGGAACTTAAGAAAGCAGCCAGGAGGATCGTTACGAGACCATCGTCATTTATCTTCATTTGTTTCGTGTCAAGTATTTTGTTCATTCAGAGAAAATTACGAGGAAAACATGGTCGTATAGAAATATCGCTAATTGATTGATGGTTAGCCAAGAAAGATCCCAATTACGTCGGTACAATTTAACTTTCGATAAAGATGATGCGGATACTCAGGACTAATTAAAGTAGCAACTTTTATGTTAGGCACCTCAGAGAAAGGTGGCTTTCACCTCAGTAAAAGAAGCTCTAAAGTGAATTTGATACATGATACAAAAGAAAGAATGCGAGAGAGTGATTCTCATTACTATTTGCTTTCCTTATTTGCCTCTTTCACCGAAATTGTAATCTGAAGTTTTGAAGTCGATGGTGGCAGACAGAAAGTTATGTACGTTTTATTAAAGTGACTAAAAAAGTATGTAAACTAATTCAAGTTTTTCTTGGCCCCTTCGTCACTTTCCCTACAAAATAATTGAACAAAACGAAACTTTCACTTTCGATCAACTTTTCAAACACCCCTTTTTGATGTACCCAAAAAAGTTAGGAGGAAGAGGAAAGATGAAGTTGTATTTTTACACGTAAATATTCAAACAGACACAACGGCGTTTATGACTGATGTTCATTTGTTTCCTTTTTCCTGATAATTACAGACTTGCTGTGGGGTCTTCATGGCATTTTCACCAATCTCGTGGAAGCCATCCTGGCTGCCATTTTCTACAGCGGACTATTCGAGGTAAGTGAAAGTAGATGGAAAAGGCAAAGTTGATTAAAAGGCTTCAACGTAAGACGATAATTGAGTTGTCTCTCGTCTGGAGTGCTTTCTCTATACTACGTATATGAATCATTACTGCTATTCGGATGGAGAAAGTTAGTCATTTGGTGAATTAGACGCATTACATAAAATTGTTTCTGTCTTCAATTACACCCGTCCATTTAGATACAAAGGAAAGGAGGATTAAATTAATTCGTTGAAGCAATGGTCTGAAACATCAAAGCTTTTCTCCGTCTTAACACATGAACATTCACCAAAAAAACCTAAGCAAGGACATTCTGCTAATGAAAACTCGTGACATTTACTTTCAAATATAATGCTTTCTCTTGTCACAAAGTAAGGTGAAAGTTCATGAGTCAATGTGACAACTTTCACTCATTTGACTTTAGGATCCATTATGTCTGTCAGCTCTTTGAGTCATGTCAGAAAAGATCATTGTGGCATAAAGGGTTTTCAAAGTTTGTCATTGAATCATTTACTTTCACTGAGCTTGTTTGTTTGGTTATGCGAGATTGCATTATTCACGCGTGACTGCTTCCTGCCTTAAAGGCTCCAACGTTTCAACGAGCAAAGCTCAACGATACCTTGGGAGAAAGTGCGTGGTTGGAGAAAGCAGGAAGGATTAAGAAATACGACAATGAGGTTCAAACACGCGAGCTTTGTTTTCTGGATTAACTCTTCTTCTTCTCTATAATTAGCTTAAAATGACAGACAAATGTTGATTTGTTTACGTGGGTTGTATCAAAGTCGGATAGAAGAAATTACTGACTGACGTCCACTACTTTTAAATAATACAACTTCTTCAACGTCAACCGATTGCAATTGCAAGGACATTGACAGAAAGCCAACCTTTTCTGCAGTTTCGACAAAGAAAGAACGAAATAAAAAAAACTATTTTTTGGTAGAACTACGATAGACGTATCTTTACGTCATTGTCTTCTTCCCCTGAGCTACTTCTGACAGTTTATTCAGACATACGCCAGATAGACATGTCACTCACTTTCCCCTCATTCATTCAGTCCAGAAGAAAGTCTTATTTTGTGGTGAAAAAGGGAAGAGGTTTGCCTCCTCATGAATTGACTTGTCTTTTCTAACACACCATCGCTTGTTTTTGATGTATGGCATTTCTGCACGTGCGACGTGCTGCTTTCTCTTTCAATAAAGAGGATAAATCAATTCTGTCTCTCAAAGAAACGAGGTATTAAATTTGGATGAAGTTGACTTAAGCACAAGGCCTCTGTGTCACTTCTAAACCACCTCTTCATTCAACCTTGTTTTTGTTGCGTGCCTTATCAAAGCTAGCTTTCTCCTGTGATGTAAATAATGTGGAGGAGGTATTAATATGACTGTCTATCCAATCCAGCGAAGGCAAGATTGTGGTGCCCGTCAGAAACTTTCTTTCTTGTTTGTTTTGGCATGCCATAGCCTTGACATGGACCTACTCTACCTTAAAGGAAGTTTGGAGTGAAGGACAGAAGAAAGAAAAAAATGACGGAACCTGGGATTTACTTGGAATTGGAATTTAGTTTACTCTGACTTACTTAGGTTTACACAACTTTCACCGACAAAGTAAAAGTGCTTTCTCGTCATTGCCACAACTGGTGGAGAAAGCAAGTCAAGTATTTAAGGGAAAAGGTGGAATACATCCAGAAAGAGACATCTCATTAAACATTTATGAGCTCTGTTCCCAAAAACCCAAACCTCAACCTTTTTTCCATTAAATAAAA
>JAQGCL010000662.1:0-12074 GCA_034699605.1 Isotomiella paraminor
CACACACTGTTACGACTATTGTACCTTGACAATGTTTGATAACAGTGCCTACCTCATTAGTTTAAATGACGGAAATGAGTTTGCTTTCTTTCTCTGAAATAATCCTTTCATCAACTACAGCAGTCACCTTTCATTTTTTCTACAATTCAGAATTTACCTTTTCGACGTCAAAATTACTCAAGTCTAAACTCCAAATTCATTTGCCATTACTGGACTCATTCTTGCTAGAGAAACGTGCAAGATTGAACAAAAACTAAACTCAGATCGAAAAGTGGAACACATTTATGACAATCAAAGAGATCAACACATTTTTTGACATAACCTTTGCAGCACCTAAAGCTACCTTCATAGTTTAAAATGCATTATGTAATTCCCACATTGGCGTCAAACGTACTCAATTGATTTGATTTCACTGGCTAAGTTCTTTGGTGAGGCAACAAATACATAAAAATAAGTCTTCCCTGCGCCACTTTGTAGCCTTGATAAATTAAATTCGACTGAGAAATTTCGTCATTTTCAAACCAATCAACCTTTTCTCAGAAATGCAGAATGATTGATTCCCTACAGCCTTTTATCACTTTCGCAAATAAGCAAAAAAGAATGAGTTCAACTCCTGTAGACATTTGCCAAAATATGTAAAAGATGATTTTTCTTCACCTTTACATTTCCTGTTTCAGAGAATAGAAGAGAAATGACTCACTTAAACTTATCATCGAATCCAACGATACGAGTACACTCATGTCGCTCAACAATCTTCTGTAGAAAAACTCCGATCCACCTCCCCCTCCTGTCTCAGTTCCGTTCGAAACTTGACAATTTTATTCTTATTTTTACGTGCCAAACCAAACGTGCACCGTTTGCAAGTTTTCGTGCCAGCAATATCCTCAAAAAGCGGGACTTTTCCTATCTATTGAAGCATTATAGGGACGATGTCGTGGGTAAATAGCCCCAAACGTCCACCGTCGCAAACTGTTCCGACTATTATACCTTGATAATGATTGATAACATCATCATCATTAGGTTAAAAAATGACGGAAATGTGTTTCTTTCTCTTCCTCCGAAAACAACCCTTTCAACTAATCATTATATATATAATTCAGAATTTAACTGTTTGGCGTCAATTTTAGTCAATTTTAACCTCCAAATTGATTTGCCATTACTGGATTCATTCGTTCCAGAGAAATGTGCAAAGGTTGAACCAAACACTTTGCATTATTTATCATAAATAAATTAAACTCAAGATTTCTTTTCCAGAGAAAGTTCAATACCTTGTTTGGAACACAACCCTGTCAATAATGCAGTTTCTCAGCTTAACGCCAAAAAGCGAAAGTCAACAGCTAAACTCGGAATGAAAAGATCGAAAAGTGGAACACATTGATACAATAAAAGAGTTTTGTCATTGCAACTTGAGCGACTTTGACAAACTACCTTTGCAATTTGAAATGCATTAAGTAATTCCCACATCGGCGTCAAACGTACTCAATTGATTTGATTTCTCTGAGATCGATTGACATGCGTGCATTGCATTATATGTTGTATGTGTCCAACAATTGAAAGCTACGGTGGTCATTTGTATTAAGGAAAACAATAAGTTTTAAAGTTTGTACATGCATCATTATTTTTTCGGTAAAAGTGAAATTACGTCAAGAATTTAAAACTCATAGAGAAAGCAAACAAACGGAACATCAGAGTCTGGTTAGGAAAACATTACAGAAATGACTCAGTCTGTCTACATTACAGTTTTACACACGTTTCTGGTTTCGTGGTACATAGAAAACTTTCATTTTCCTTCGACCTGAATCTGTTTGAGAAGTCTGGCACTTTGTGCGTCATAGAGACGTACGTGTGACACCTGTGCATACGTACATGTCGAAGATAAACCAACGTTTACCAAGATCTAAATGAGGAAAATTTGATTGAAATCAAATACATACAAATTTTTATAGTCATAGCAACTTCTGCATCGCAACAGTACATTATACATGAACATCATCTAATGTCTATGCTTTCTCCTTTCCGTTTATATCTTTCACTTATCAACCGCAATTTGTCTTATCTGCTGTCCGTGCCAACCGTCCAATTTTTTTAAAACACCATCCATTATTCAGATAACAATCAGTAAAACTGGAAAATCAACGAAAAAGGAGGGAACCTTGACACATTTGTTAAGAACATGTCTTCCGCCATCCTTACGACATGTCACAACTCAAGTCACAGTGGTTGGTTTTCATGAATTGACATGAATTGAAACAACCGAGGGGATACATTTACAATTTACAAATTCATTTACGACTCAAACTAACATGATTTTTTGTTTATGGAATGATGAAATAAAGGAAATATCACGACCAACCTTAATTCACCTCAAATGTGCAATAAGAATTGCTCATCCATGCTTTCGTTTTTTAGAGACTTCCGTCCTGGTGATAATTTATTCATAGACCACCATTCTCTCCAAAGCGTCACATCACAACAAAGGCCAGGAAAATAAAAATACCATAATATTTAAAGCTTTAGGTGGAATGAAACCTTGAGGAAGCATGAAGCCAAATAAATAATGTTGTTAAATAAATAAAATTGCAGTTCCTATACCCTCGATGCACCTTTCAATTCAAGTATATGCATTTG
Source organism: Isotomiella paraminor (assembly GCA_034699605.1). Taxonomy (NCBI): domain Eukaryota; kingdom Metazoa; phylum Arthropoda; class Collembola; order Entomobryomorpha; family Isotomidae; genus Isotomiella; species Isotomiella paraminor. Next base: position 2,629 of record JAQGCL010000662.1, read on the forward strand.
TACTTTGCCTATGACGCAATATTTGACATTGATATTGATTTACTATACAAACAGTCTCCAAAAACATTGCGAATGTTTCAACATTCCCCTTTTCGTCTGGTTCGAAAAATTGTCAAAAAATTAAATTCAAGGTAAAAGAAAAATGACAGATTAGAACATAAAATCAACAAGGACGACGACATGTCATGAGTTCCGTTTTGGATACCATGTTTTCAGCTGATTAACCCAGTTTCTAGTTTTACAGCTTTCGCTGGCAGAACACTTCCCTAAACTTCAGTCACCCGTCAGGTTGGTCGGAGATAACTCAATATCAATGAGGAGCAAAATCAGTTTTCTTAAAAATTGTAAAAAAAGGCGACAATTTGACGTTTGACTGCTTTGGTGATGGCAAAGTTGTAGTGAGGCCGTGGAGACGATTGGGGTTTGGGGAGAGGAGGGGCTGAGATGGGTACGGAAGATTGGGACCAAGATCGCCGAGAAGACAGGGGAGAGGAGGTCCACCACCTTTCTGATACAGAGACTGAGCTTGGCCGTTCAGAGAGGCAACGTCACGTCAATTCTGGGGACTTTGCCTCGGGGAAATGCCTAGAGGAGGTATTTTACTTGTAAGCTGGGGACGCCATGTAACTTTCATCCCCCTCACCACCATCGTCAACTTCGTCTTCTCTGTCATGAGATGGTGCCAAGCGTGCTAATTGTCTTAGGCGTTATTTACTGTATCTGTTTTAATCAATAACTTTGTACGACTGTTTTTTACCGGCTTAATAAAACGCCTATGCACGTTTGAAAGTATCAAACGCAAGGGAATTTTTAAAAAAACGTTAGAACTTGTCACTCTAATAAAACCCAAAAGGACATTGAGATTGAGACAGAGTTTTGGCAAAATTATTATCCTCGTCTCCTTCCAATCTTATGAAGTGAAACAAAGAACAACTGGGTATCTTTTAATAAATTACAGTTCCGTTAAAAACTAATTGGCGTCGCACCTATTCACCAAAGTAAAATCCTTGATCTGCAGAATATACCGTTCAGAACCCCTTCAAACAGTCAGAAAAGTGAGAGTGACAAACAAAACTGTTACTAATTTTGAAGCTAGATAGATCATAGTCAATGTCGATTAAGTAAACATACAGTGCGATCAGGAAATCGAGGCCCACTTATAACATTATGGCTTATGCAAAAACATGTCGTATAACCAGGCAACGGTTCTCGATTTTCTGATCGCACTGTATTGTGCAGTGTCACCCATAAAATGCCTTTTTTAGTTCATTCAGTACTTCTAAGAAGTCAATGTTCTGATATAACAAAAAGTTTTAAAGCGTATCAATTAACGTGCTAATAATAGCGTATTGAAAAACCTAACGTATTGTAACAAATTTAGCAATTTACACTTTGGCGTTAAACGTAATTACTTTCACTGGACTCAGTATTATCGTTTGACAGGTATTACTATTACATACGTCGCATCATTATTTTTCGTAAAAGGGTAATTAACATCACGAAATTAATATGCATGGAGAAAGCAGCATTGTTTCAGAGAGTTTGGTTAGAAAAAATATCAATGATTGAATAATACCAATCGAAATGTTGACCAGTTTGTACACTCTGTGCGGTTGAGTCTTTTGTTATAGATTTCTAATGCTTCAAGGAATACATTTTAGCACAATGCCAAACCCACGTTAAGAATGGAACATCTCAGCTGTAACGTTCAGCGCTTCATTATATCATGTCAAGTCAAGTCACAGTGAATTGGTTTTCATGAAGAATTGACATGAATTGAAAAGAAATCAGAAGCAATTTACAATTTCCCAACATCTTTATGACTATAGCAAACTCAAATATTTTCATTCATCACGATACATTTTGCAATTTCAAGACGTGTGCCGTGGTATTAGTCCATGGACCATGAAAGGAAATGTCACGGCCAAAAGACACTTAATCAAGTGTGCAGTGAAAGAAAAAGGCTCCTTTCTGTTGTCGCATTTTTACCTTTGGAAGGGAATTTGGAGACCACCGTCAAACCTAAGTGTCATGAGAGTCTAAGAGCACCATAATATTTAAAACTGATGTTAAACAAATCTTGAGTAAACATGAAGCCAAACGATTTATTTTGCAGTTTTTTGAATAAATACAGTTGAAAAACTATAACGACATCCAACGTTGATATGTAAGCTCATAAAAAACAAATTATGAGATTACAAAATAGCGATGTCTCTCTCACATTTACAGGATGAAGTACAAATTCAATTCAAGGTAAATGAAAAATGACAAATTACATACATTATAGAAGGTGGTGACAAGCCGTACCGTCTAATATTTCAATACTTCCGCACACACAGGTATCGCAATGTGTAGGTCTTTAATGAGACAAGAAATTTAAAAAAACGGTCTTTCTCTGTGCAGCTTTTTAGCCTTGACAAATTAAACTAATGCCTAGAAAATTCAATTCAAGAATCATTCGTTCGTTGCAACTTTTTATCATTTTCACATAAAAAGCAAAAATGATGAGTTCAACTCCTGCAGACATTTGCCAAAATGTGTCAAAAAAAGATTTCTCTGCACCTATACATTTCTCGTTTCGCGTCTTCTCTACACTACGACATGGCAACGATGACATCTCTTTCCTCATCATATTCCCAAACTTCCTGTGGCCCAAGTTCCCAAAAACACACCTTAAGACTGGACCCTGACGACGAGGTGTACTACCTCTCTTCAGGAGAGATTTTTTTCTTTTTTTTGAGAGAGTACCACCCAAACCAGATTCAAGACCACTCCAAATTTCAAAGCCTTATTATTTGACACATTGGTCATCAAGTTTGTGAGTGAAACAAACAAAAGAAAATATCGAAAAGAGGAGAACATTGATACAATCAAAGAGATCAATACATATATTGTCGTCACAACGACTCTCTGCGACAGTCAAAACAAACCTGTCAAAATTTAAAAAGCATTATGCAATTCCCAAATTGGCGTCAAACTTACTCACTTGATTTGATGATGAAATGTTCTAAGAAAACCAATAAGTTTCAAGGTTTATGCACGCATGTTTTGTATGACGGCTCATTCCAACATTCGTTTCAATTCATTTTTGTCTCAGTTTTCCGATACAGCAAAAAGCTAACCAAGCAAAAAGCATCAAAGCGTGCTTCAAAGCATATCCAGCAAACAACTGTGCCTTAAAAAAAAGAACTTGCGTTTTGCTATACTGCTCAATCTGGCACACAGAACAACAAAGCAATTAGACACTCACATGTTTTTTATGCTCAATTGAAGTAAAAAAGCAGATACAGGATGAAAAGCAATCCAGCATCGAACCCTCGTGTTTTTATGCTGTTGTGATGAACACGGAAGATTATAGCATAAGATTTGGGAAAGAAGTCACACTAAGAAATTCTGAAGGTGAAAAAAGTTTCTTTTGAGTTTTAAGCTTTACTTTCACCACTCAGTGAAAGTGAAAGCATAACATTATCTAAGAAACGATAGCAAAAACCCTGCCCCATCCTTATCGTGTACAACAATTTTGTACGCAAACAGCAATAAAATTGCTGATAGCGTTGTGATCAGAGCATTGAACATCAAGGTTTGGACGCCAGACGGCAATTTGTGGGGGGCAAATATTTATTACTGCAGTTAATCGGAGGAAGTCGGCCTTTAATTGGTGGTACTTCAATTTTATATTATTTGCAATGTAATTTTTGCAAGCCTACAGATTTTTGACTTTTGCATATTTAGGTTTTTTGCGGTTTCAAAATGTTCTGTCCACTCTTCAAGATAAGTCAATAATAATGATAAATGAGGGAATTACGGTTTACGATGATCCGTTTTATACAATTAGACTTACTCCTAGACTTGTTTAATTTTTTTCTGCAATATTTGGCACTGGGACAACAAAGTAGAAACGTCATGGTTCCTACAACAATGATTGCAGAGTGCAGAGAAGTCCTGGCTCACTTTTTTTTGCTCCCTCTTAAATGCACAACTTTCGCGACGTTTGAATTTATTTTGAATGTGTTAAAGTTGAAATGTAGTTATTTCGTATGTCAGTGTCGATAAAGTAAACAAATTGTGCAGCGTCACAGAAAATGCCAATTGTAGTTCTTTTAGTACTTCTAAAAAGCCAGTGTTCTGATGTGTACTGCAAATGCGAAAAAGAGCTAATCCATTTTCCAAGGAATTTGAAGAAAACTCCCGCCCAATTGAGGAACTGACATGATTGATGATTGACAGGAGGGTTTACATACACAGAAGTTAGTAAAAATATTGAGTTGACTGAGCTTTCTTTTTTAAACCCTACTTACCGACCGACGGTGAACCAAGCAAAGAAAAAAAAGGTGCTGCAGAGCATATCCAGGAAGCTACCAATTTTTGTCAAATTCCGGACACTTTCTTGCTTTAAAAATTAACTGCAATAAAGTGCATTTTGTCCATGTCGTAATGTCGTTGAACCAAATGACATCCATTTAGATAGATAAAGTGACCCAGTTTATGCTTTCACTTCACGGTGTCGTCAAGGACAATTAGCCGCCTCATTCAACTCTCATAACTCATTCGGAAATCCCAAGAAAACTTAACAAATTAAAGAGTTAATGAGACCAGACGTTCTGGATGCTGAGAAAATTAAAAATTGTGACATACAATCTCTTTTTTCTTCATCGAAACGAAATTTTTGCTTTCACCATGAGAGTGTACAGCAATTAAGTGCTCATTGCTATCAAACCTTGACCCAATTCGTCATCGTCGCAGAAGAATTATGTAATCCCGTTCGTAAATACTTTTTTGAAGTAAGCAAGATCATTGTTTTTGTGCAATGTGCATTTCCTTTCACATGGCACAGACATACGAGTATGCACGGTCATGTTGCAATTCAGGAAATGAATGATATGAATAGTGAGAAAGTAGGATTTGTTTAATCAACTAAAAAACGTCTACCGCCGACATGACCTACTTTCACTTTCCCGGTGTCTTTGTACAAACGCAATTATCCACGTCATTAATGTCAGGACAAGTGGGTGTGTAATTCAACGATACATAAATGTTTCATGGTCATGCCATTAGCTATCTCCAATAGCTTAGGCGTTTACTTCAACTGCCACAGCTGAACATTTGACTGGCGTTCCGTCCGTTGCCTTTGACACGACACTGCTTCTCTCAGACATGCATTTGAAGGCTCTTCTTCAAAAATCAGAAGGTCACTGATTTAATGAAGAGAAAGACACCTCAAACAATTAGAAAAAACGTCGCAGTGTCACACACGCAAGTGAAACATTTCACACTCTTCTAACATTTTAGATTGCAACGCAGTCATTCAGTTGAGAAGGAGGCATCATCATCATCAGCTTCACATTGCCCCAACCGGCATAACTCAAACTGCTTCCTACGATCTTCTCTCTTTGTCTTCCTCCTGTTGCTTAAAGAACTGTTCATTCTGGAGATAGCTTCATTCTTCTTTTACATAAAGGATTATTAATTATCATCTTTTTGGGCCTTTCTTCAATAGAAACGTAGAGAACTATATAGTAAAAACCGAAAGCCATCGTTTGTATGACAAGAATAAGGCTTTCATTTTTTCGTACGTCGTTTTCACGTACGTTAAATATTGGAATTGAAAGGAGTCATAAGTGTAGACGTACAATCTGTGTGTCAGTTGCAGGGACAACATGCAGGCATTATTGTTTGGCGTCGAGTCGACACAATTCGATGTGTACGACTTCCTTGCATAGAGGTGACTTGGTTACTCTGCACAGAGTTAACTTTTTACTCGGTACTGAATAAACTTGACTTGCAAAACTCTGACCAGATTTGACCAGTTATTGCTAGCTCGTCTCTCTGTTTCCGATGAAACTCTTTGCATGTCCTTTTTTGTTTTACTTGATCTGTTGGAGGATAGGAAATTTGATTTCATAATTTTGCATATTTTATTGGGGACAAACGAGGATTTTTGGGAACGTCAGAGCAACGCAGCACATATATTTGTTTGTAATAATGTTGCCTTTGGCATGAGGGTGACGATGCCATGTACTCGTTCCAGTCACATTTCAGCAAATAATCTTATTATTCTGACTCCGTTTTTTTCATATCTACTTCTGCCTGTCTGCCAGCCAGTCTCCCATTTTCCATGCCAGAGACCTTCTGTCTTTCTTTCTTCCTTGTGATTTCAGGAAATCCTATACTTGTTTTTATTTATTTATTTTGGCTTTATTTCATTTCTTCTTACACGCACTGCGGATATCATGTCATGATATCCGCAAAATTTCTTTGCAGAAAAAGAATGACTCAACTTTTAATGGTGCCAAAAACTTGTCAAAAATTTGCACTAATCACAGGACAACGAATCATCTATTTTAATAAATTCTGCCATCCTCTCACTTTTGTTTCGGCGTCAAACCATTTCATTTTTTTTATCTCGTTTCTCAAATTAATTGATGCGTCTTGAAGTTAAGTTTTGTTGTGTAAAATTAAGATGCTTAAAAGGAAAAACGACACAGTTAATCCAAGTAAATTTAAATTCACTGACTTTCCTTCGTTTCACTCCTCTGGCTCCATCTAGAAATAAGTTTATTCCAGGAGGTCCCACAATTAAACGAAGTATGTCTGCCAACCAGTCTCCCATAGGAAAATATATATTTTTAACAGTCAAACGCCTGCTTGTTTATGATAAGTGTTTGATTCCCTCACAAACAAAAGGAAGCAACAGTTCGAACCCTTAACAGCATGGAGAAAGCACTATTTTTAGAGTCTGCGGCTAGGAAATCATATCACAAGGAAATGACTCAGTCTGTTTACATTAAATATTTTTCTGGTTTCGCAGTACTTTCATTTTTCTATGACCCGAATCTGTCTGTTTCAAATAAAAAAGTTTCATTTTCAACTAATCATCAAAAACACATGAAAGACGGATGTGGACATGTGTTTTCAACAGTGGATGAAAAAAAGAGAAAATCAAATAAATTATACATTTCACCTTACCAACGGCAAATTTATCAAATTCTGCTACATGGTCCGTAACAACCGTTCCATTTTTTTAAAACGTCATTAATTATGCAGATAACAATTTGCAAAATAGGAAAATCAGCGAAAAAGTAAAGGACCTTGACCCATTTGGAGAACATATGTTCCGCTTCCCGTATGTCATGTCACAAGTCAAGTCACAGTGGTTGGTTGTCATGAATTGAAACAAACGAGAGAGATTCATTTGCAATTTACAATTTCCCAACGCCTTTATGAGCATCGTGGACTCAAATATCGTCACAGGATTTATTCATGGAGACCACCAAGAAGTCAAAAGTATAACATCAAATCAAAGGTCAAGAATATAAAAACATCGCATGACATTCAAAACTTGTTTTATAGCCTTGAGAAATTAAATTAATGACATGGAAATGTCAACATCAGCAAAGACGCTAACATCCAAGCAATCACATTTTCCGGGAAAATAAAAGACAAGTTCATTCATTTGCAGCTTTTTATTACTTTTGCAAAAAAACTTTTGGCCAAATGTATGGAGAACAATTCTGGGCACCTAAATAACGTATCTACAGTTGTTCCTGTTTCAGAGGTTCACGCTAACGTTAATCGAGAGAAGAGAAATGACTCGCTGTAGCTTATCGAATCTTACCATCACATAGATACGATGCGAGTGCACTTCATGTCGCCAAACAATCTTTGTATACAAAAACTCCGAATCCCATCCTCCTTTTGCCTCAGTTCCGTTCGAAACTTCTTAGGAGAAAGAAGGTTACAAAAAGACGAGTAGAACGCCGCGTTAGAACTTGGCTCTCTAAACAGAAATTGAGATTGAGACAGGTTTTCTGAACAATTCTTATCGTCGTCTCTTTACAATCGTATTCGGTGACAACAACTAACAGACATTTTTCAATAAATTAAAATTCCATCAAAAATAAATTGGCGTCGCACTTATTCAGCAAAGCAAAACCTTTGTTCTGCAGAATGTATCATTCAGAACCCCTTCAAACGGTCTGAAAAATAGTCAAGTTGAAAAACAAAACTGTTTTCCCCTAATATTGAAAGATTCACTCTCACCAGCCAGTGAAAGCAAGTGAAAGTGAATGCTCATTCATTCCCTAAAATACGGTATGGCAACAAAGACAGTCTCATCATTTTCCCAAGCTTCCTCTGGTCCTGGTCCCCAACAACACACTTTAAGACTGGACTCGGTGGAGGAGGATTGCTACTACCACTCTTCAGGAGAGGAAGATGAGGAGGAGGAAGGAAGATTTGGAAGCATGTCACTTGATGACTTGGACATTATCAAAACCATCGGTGAGTCCAATCTGTGTTACTAAATACACTGCAAGAACTTTTCATGCTTGATTGCTTTGATGGTTGAAACTAAGATGAAAACCGGTCAACATTGTTCATTCCATTCTTCCATCTAATCCTCTTTCTTTCTGTCTTACTTTTCCTCTATTTTTGTCACTCTGTTACAAACTTAACAAGCTCTATAAACTTGTCTATTTTTCATATAAAATAAATGCATCGCGAAAAAACCAACGCACTAGCCAAATTCGCAACTTCCTAAGTACATGTACCAAACTGTGAAAGAAAAGATCTTGTTACTCTTCTAATTCAGATGTGCAAAAAGGTAGAATGATTTATTGCCTCACAAGTCAGAGAAACACAAGAAGAAGCTGTTTTCATTTTTTCTTGGCACACGTTTGGAAAGCCAAACTTTATAAATTGCAAATCAGAAGAGGAAGAAACCTACGCTCTTTCAGGAAAAGTCTTTAAATGTTTCAATTATGCTAATTAAATTAAATGAACCTGGATATAAAAACATAAGAAAGAAAGATTGAGTTATAGATTAGATACACGAGCCCGGATTATTTGCAAATTGTCAACCGGGAGCTTTTGGCATAAAAGCGATAGCGATGGCCAATAAACGTGTCTTTCGAGCAATGCTCTTTCTAAATGTCAACGCAATGTCGTTTCTAACAATTAAACAATTTTGTATTTTGTACAAAAATGAGGCAAGCTGTGAGGCACATGTGTCCCACATTTGCACATCCCCGAAGTCAATTCCAGTCCAGATGATTCTGAATCAATCCTCATGGCTTGCGTGGTTCGCTTTTTGCTTCATCAGACTCGTTTCTTTAGCCGTCTGTCAACTCCTGAAGATAGGTAGGTCAATAATATGAAGGGGTTACGGTTTACATGATTTGTCTGTCTTCTTATTACGCTTCGAGTGAGTCCATTGCCCCAGAAAAGAAAGTCTTTCTCTCTACATTTTTGCACATACAGTTTTTTTCTGTGATATTTGGCACTGGGACAACAAAACAGAAGAACGGTATGTATGTTTCCCTACTTCAATAATCACAGAATGCAGAAGAATCAGGCATGTAAAGTGTGTCCTCCTGGATGTTATGTGTTGTGCTAATGAGGGTAAACATGTATTTTATGGATTCATTAGTGAGCACAGGATCATTTGG
>JAQGCL010000663.1:0-12060 GCA_034699605.1 Isotomiella paraminor
GTTATGGACATGGAAATAATGATAACAGGTACACACTTGCTTTCTAACCTAAAATTTCTTTATTCATAAAAACGTAACCTAATGTACATTATTGCTGCGAATTGTTTGTATTTTGAGGATGTAACCTGCTTTTGATACGATTTAACAAAAACTGTATAAAAAACTTTGCTTTATCTTTTGCAGTAAGACAAAATATTAAAAATAGAATGATGGAAAGCTGTATACATTCAAACTCTGTTGGATGTAAACATCCCATTTTCTGCATGGTTCCGTTGAGGGAGGTCGAGTTGGCATCGGATTCTTCATTCATGTAAGAGCTAAAGTCGTTAGCCAAATCGTTATGAGTGGTTTCATTGCCATCACAGCACAAAACGCATAGTGCCATGATGGCTACGGCAGTTTTTGCGTCGTTGTATCCCATTTTTTGCGATATTCCTTCTGCGAACAGTTCTTTTGACAAACTCTGGTTTGTGAATAATTCGTTTTTATCATGTGTAGGTAACATTTATACCATCTCATGATATACACATCGTTTAACGTTTTTTGCTTTTTGTGTCGGTGCATAAAGATTCGCTCAATTGGCCACCCACGTGAACGAGCATATATAAAATACAAACACCAGACACCACATGTCTCAGCCTGCATAGACTGTACAGGTCTAGACACTGTAATAACATTTGGGATGGGGATTTTAATGTTGTAGGCATCCGGTGTGTATCCATAGCTGTCAAAGAATTCAGCATATCCATTTTGTTTCCACAAGATTAAGGCTGTCCAATGTCCCCAGCTGACAATTTTCTTGGGCTGGGAGTGGATTATTACGACCAAGAGCGTTTTACTATAATCTACTTCATTCAGCTCGTCCCTTGCTTTTACGTAGGTGTATTTTATTTTGCATGATGTTACATGCATTAATCCCAATTCTAATTGCTGTGTGTTCATTTTATTCCATAATTGAATCCGTGTGTACAAGTCTGTCTTTTCCGAACGAGAGGATGGATTCCGATTCAGAGAATACGAGGCAGGTCAAGCCTGTAGTGGTGGCGGTTTTGAATTTTAAAAAGAACTGAATTGTCCCTCCAGTTTTAAGATGTAGAAGATTTGTGCTTAAGTCTGGTGCAATTTGGAATACAATAAAGAACTTGGTACCAGTCATTTCTTCTAGGGTGTATGCAACATTAAATGCAGATAGCAGTTTGCTAACGTCCTTATAAGCTACAAAGTGGTTTCCGCCCGCAATGTCAACCTCCACGGTTTTTGTTGACTGTATTCCTCCGGAAATCCGGCAAATAACAGTCTCGATATTGTGATGTTTGAATACATATGGAGAAGACGTGAGGGTTCCGATCAATGCGGCAGGATCTGTAAATGTTAGCAAAACAAAGGATGGCAGTTGGTTGTAGGTTGTAGCATCGGTCTGCATTGTTAAGGTGTTTGTTGGAACATGAATCTGACGCAGACTGTTGATACGTAGCTTGTACATTGCAGTTTTGTTGGACTGTAATAGGGATCGGTGCGACTTTGTTAGGTCAGGGTGTAATTGGCAACTATTTATACGTAGAAACGCTTTGTTGATTGAGTATGTGTAAGGAAATTGGTCTGTCGCCGTTGTCCTAGGGTCAGTTCCTACAAGTATGAAATTGGCAGGTGACCTCCTGAATGTTAGATTGATGATAGTGTCTGGAAGAATTAACCTATCTTGCCCCATGAATAAAGGATCGTATATAGGAACTATCAAGGAAAACGGCTTGGAAGTAATAGTCTTTCTGGTGTCCCATCCAGTATTACTTGATGTAAAAGTATCCGCCGTATCTTCGTGCCAACATTGTAATCTAAGTGCACCTGCATTCCTTTCGGTACACCATGTCTTGAATACAACTAGTCACAGCATAATTTGAGATTGGTCTTTGAAGTACAGTCGAGTTTATCACGCACTCTAAACTGGAAAAGATGCCGCTCGCCAAATTGTGAATTACGGCAACTCTATCTCCGTTTTCTGTACCAGAGTCCGCCTTTGCAAATGTGGTTCCATCAACTCTTTTGACCTGAATTTCCAAATAGATGTAGGCCGATTCTGGGCTGAGGTAGTTATTGACATTATGTAAAGTAAAAGTAACAGGGGCCCCATCTTCTTTTATTGAGGATGTTGGGAAAAACGTCAGCGTTTCTTGTAAAATAACGCCACCTAGCGTCTGGGGCAGATTATATATATCTAAACCGCGTTTATATACAACCTGGCTCCCCTGGTAAGTTTGAAATGTGGGAGAATTCATGGTTTTCTTGGTTTGTATTTCCTTCGTTTACCACCCAATTGGGTTTTATTTAGGTTTGCTCGTCGATGCTTTAACGTCACTTTCTTTCTTTTAATTACTCGCCGTTTCCTGATTCGTCCGCCTTTTTGTATCCTTTTGGCAACGCTTCTCGCACGGCGTCCTCCTTTCTGCAACTTCTTCTTGGTCGTCCGCCTTCGCCTCGAATTACCGACAGCTGACTTATACAGAGGAAGCAGGTCTTCCTCGCTAAATTCTTCTCCGTGGCCCACCTGTCGAATTGGTTCTAATTCATAGGCCGCCATTCCTTCTTGGCAAATAATCTTACGCTTTGCCCCACCAGTTTGCAATTCTTCCATTTCAATTGATTCCATATTAGATAAATATTTTTTTAAAGTGCAAAACGGCTAAAGTTGGTACTGTTGTATCGGGTAATGGTTTAAAGTCTTGATCGACCAGCTGAATACTGATCTCATTTATATGTTGTTTCTTCAAAGTCACGTAATTAACTAGAGGGAAGCGCACATGGTGCCTTTTACTTGTAGTTATGTTTCTGGGAAACATACGTAGCACATTGTAATTTAACTCCCCGATTTGACTGACTTCCACTATATTTGAAATGACATAGACTATTCCATTTTCCACGCCGATAGCACGCTCCCTTTCTTGATGTAGGTTAATTCTCTGAGAGCCGTATGTAAATTTGTGGTTTTCGTCAAGCCCTAAGGCTTTGTTAAGCTCAGGGTAAAGCTGAATTTCGTGATGCAGGTCTTGTATGTCAACATCTACAAACCGTCCAGTAGGGTCGGGTGTAAATTGGGCTCTAATGTTGTTGGCCCGAATAAGGCGAGTCACCGCATTAAAGAGGTCCGCTAAATCTGAACCTTCTTCTGGTTCCTCCACATCCAATTTTAGTTCCTCGTATACAAATGTGTATACCGATAAAACCTCTCCTTCAGGAATTTTGTCGTAAGCCGTTTCTAATTGGGCATTTTCAGACAGATATTTGCCTGGCCTAAACGTAAGCGTCTTAAAACCCAAGGCCTCTGCCAGACTGGGTGAAAATGATAAAAAAACGCCCTTCGTTGGAGGGGTTAGATAGGAAGGAGGTAAACTCTATTGATGTTTTGCGACCTAAATCTCCAGCCTGAAAATCCCCAAGTGTCACAAAAGGCAAATTTGTTTTGACGTGAAGAAATAGGAGTTGCTTGAAGTTTGTGAAATTTAGAGCACGCGATTTGGCTTTGCTCACAGTAAGATACTTTTGGTTTATTAATGACCACCTGATTCTTGGTAGCAGTGGGCCATCGAAATAGATTCGCTTCCGTTGTTGTCGTAGTTGTGGTATTTTCAGTTTCTCCTTCCGATTCACTAATGGGTTTATCTCCATAAAATATTTCGACCAGCCCGACTTCAACATCGTCAACATCAATACTCCTGCACATGCGAGTAGAAAAGCATTTTGACGTATTGGTAGATACATACGTAGGAGACTGGTTACTAACGAGATACGTGTAAAAGGACTGTGGTCCTTCCGAGATGTAGTTATGGTTCATCATTGTTTTTATCTGTCATTACTTCCGACAAATCACTCGCTATAAACTCGCTTGGTATGTCATCACCCACCACATCAACGAGACTATAGGTGTACAATGGGTACCGGCTGTTTACACGGGCTACTTTAAAAATTTCGTCGCTAAAAGATTTCTTGTAACCATGCTCTAAAATAAGCTTATCTCGACTGATTCGAACCAGTGATCCAACTTTAAAACGGGGTTTGGCACGAGGCGTTTCAATTAAAGATTTATACTGGGTCCACCAGACTTCACTCTGGTCCTTAAAGGTTTTAATGGAAGCGGGGCTTCGTCCCATGCTTTTGAAATGTTCATTGTTTAAACCATTCACCAATTTAGGAAGAATATGCACGTAACGCTTTGATCGATGATGATCGAGTAATTATGAATCTTTGTCTTTATACGCTTAATTTGAAATTCGGCCAAGAAGCTTTTAAGCTTCATATTATACGTATGATACAACTGGGCGTCAAATTTGTTTAATGTTTCTTGTACAACTTTGCCCCAAAATTCACCTTTGTCTACGTGTATCAGGGCACCACGACACTGTTTATGCGAATTAAAAAATTTCTTGAAGGCGGCAGCAACCGTTGGTGCTTTTTTACTATTCAATCGATAAACAAATAGCATTTTAGTTAGCACATCACTTACTATTAACAAATATTTGGTATTAAAGTTTGACCGCGGGTAGTAGGATTTCATGTCGGCCAAATCAGCAGCAAGCAGCTCGTATGCAAATAGAGCTACATTGCGCCTTCTACCCTTCTTGATATACTTCCTTGGTTTGTGTACTCCGTAGGTAAGAAGGTCTTTGATGGTATGGCGCAACAACTCGGAATCGTGATTTTTGGAATTGCGCATAAAAGAGGCAATGCTTCCATAGCTACCGGGTCGTTTGATTTCGAAATACTCGCGAACAATTTTCTTCTTTTCGTCGTCAGTCATTGTGGAATTTAATTTTATCTGAAAGGTCAATCCACTTTTCATCGGGCTTTTCTTTAACATTTAATGCAACGTTGTCTTTTGGTGGTTTAATGCGCATAGTTTTCTCTATTCCGACTGTTCCTCCTTCTTCAGCGGGAATCAAGCCCTTGCTATCCAATTGCGCAAAAAGATCAGGGCTTATGCAATGTAGAGTCCGGGAGGACATCGTTTTCTATTTGTGAACCATAACAAGTCAAAATCACTTCTGTTAAGCATGTAATCACAACAAGTGAAATAATAGATTGGAGTGCCCTAGCATGCTTTGTAAAGTGCGTAATAGCTTCTTTTTTTGAAACATCATTCCCAATGTTTTGGAAATATTCAATCAGACTCGTCTCATCGTCTTCCACTACAGTGAGAATATTGGGGAAATTGACTACAATTTCAACCAAGCATGACAATTTCTCGTCTGAAAGTAGTTTAATATTTTTGCGTAAGGCTGCCGGAGACAATTGGCACAGGTCTCTCAGCCATTCATAATTGTGAAAAATACATTCTATACCCATGGCTAATTTTATACTATTCGATTGAATAGTCCAACCCCAATATATACCCTTACCGTTTCTTTAGAGGGTAGAAAGATTCTCTTGTCGGCTTGTGGGAATAATCCGAAATTCCTTACACTGGACCACTTTTCACAGTCAAGTGAGAAATTGACAAATAGGTAGGTTCCCTTGGTCCCTTTCGTTGCTTCGTCAAGGGCACTAACGAGAAACAGAGGGTGACCGGGACAGAATTGCATACACAAGAATTTGGCAATTTGTTTTTCTCTTCTTTGAGCCATGAGAATAATTATGGTAGCGTTAATTGCAAGATTTCGCATGTTGCGCGAAAATAAATTCTTCATAAAACAAATGAACGTTTTTATGGTACAAATTAAAGGACACATATGCATATACTATGTACCTGAGTTAGTAAAATGGCAGAACAATTACTGTGGTGAGCTTTCTGGGCAAAATATAACACTATTTTGTTTAAAAATGTGGTATTGCTGGAAATTTGAACCATCATATCGTCAATTAGGAGGATGTTACGTTTCGTCTTTGATAAAAGCGATTCAACTTGATCAATATCTGTCGTGAAGTGGGCTAAAGGGTTCCTGTCCTTAAAGTCCTCATATAATTTTTGCCATTCGGAATACAGTATGAAAATGTTATATTCAGAGGGGCCTTTTATGGCGTAATTCAAGTTTTCCAACCATCGCAGGGCCAACGTAGTTTTACCAGAATTTTGAGCCGATGCAATGATTGCATTAAATGGGAATTGTTGAATTGTATAATTATGTACGAGTTGTTCCATTTTACCGGTTTAAATCACGTCTGTTATGTAACTAGCCCATAATCTACAATTTGCATGAAAAATAAGCAAAAAGTTGGATCTAAAGTTGTATCAAATTAGTGTCATATTAGTGTATATGTCTAAAGACGTTAATACTACTAATACAGGTAAAAGTGAAATGTCATCCGATATAGTCAAGTAATAAAATCGTAAAAAATGAGCAAATCTCCTCTGCGGTGTGTCATCATTTTTTTGTATCGGTGACCATCATTGTTGTCCTATCCATACCATTTCCAGTATTCATGTAGCAATGTATATTACTAAAAAACAAAAAGGACTTTCGCAAAAGGCCACAAATAAATGACTATAACTCTCACGTCACATCAAATAGTACTTGAACCACTCGCAGCGGAACCCCACAAGCCTACATATAACCAAATTCCTTCATACATATAACCATATGTCCATAACTCACGGAATCATGCAAAATACATATAACGATATACCCATAATAATCATTATTATGTCTCACAATGGAACCCCGCTAAAAGCATGTAGAAATATGCGTGCGTAGCAAAGAATTTGACCTACATATGTCACTCACAATAAAACCCTCGGAAATAGCATATATCCATACCCACACCAAAATTCGCCATATACTTACAATGAACGTCCCCGCAAATAACAAATTCCGTATAGATATATACCTGCATCAAAAGTCTTTTTATATACCACACCCGCAAATAACAAATTTGCTATAACTATATACCTGTGCAAAAAGCCTTTGATATACCACCCCCGCAAATTAAATTTTGCCTATAACTATATGCCTGCGCAGAAAATTTCTGCGCATGGTATTCACTATAAAAAAAGTTCGCAGGAAGTATAACAGTTACCTTCCTGCTATCGTTGGCTTCAAAAGCAATTGCATATGTCGCGTTGGTGTGGCAAGAACAACAAAAGTACGACGAATTTCGAAGGTGGCAGGTGAGGAATAATTATGTAACAGAAAGAAGGTTATCGAGGAATGATCGACCACCTTATCATACTTTCTGTAGCAAAGTACCAAATTTATTTGTCTGTCATACAAATCCGATCTATTGGAATAAAAATATTTTGCAACAATTGCTACATAACGTCGCCAAAATCTAGCATATTTTCCCTGAAAACTACCTCTTCCACTTTTTGATAACATCTTTACTTGCTAAACTCGATCAATTGAGGAGATAAGAATTACGTAATGTTTCATGGGGCTTTACACTTTTCCTTTACTCTTCACAGAAGAAAGGATTGAGATGTTAAAATTCAATCCCGGTTCTTTCTTTATATCCGAACTTTCTTCGGTTTTCCTTCTTTCCCCCCTCGGTCTTTCCGTCTCTGAACACTAAAGATTACTTAGATTAAGTAAGCATAAGCTCTTTCCCTCTCTGACGTTGACATTGACATTGACATTGACATGCGATTTGATTTGACATGGAAAAGAAGGCAAAAAGGAAGGAAGGGGTGCTGATTTGAGAGAAAAGGGGGAGAAGCGAAAAAAATAAAAAAAGATGCACACACAGAAATAAACCTCACTTCAATTCAGAATGAATTTACATCCATATCATCGCCATCGTCTTTTCTTCTTCTACATCCTGCCACTTTCAACATCGTCATCGTCATTTTCCTAAATTCAAATTCAATTGATGTTTGAGGAAAAAAGAGATTGACGTCTTATTTTTTTTGGTTGTCAAGAGAATGAGGTATGACGACAAAGAGAAAACTGCGTCGTAGGTATGCAAATTCTCTTAGGATTGCCTTGACTCTTGTACCGTTGAGAATGAAGGCAGGGGTCAGGGAAACAAGGTGTCGATTTGAATTAGTCTTCTGTTTTTACAAATTAGAACAATTATTGTGTTTGGAGTTGCAGAGTTATGTTAACGTCGAAAACAAAGAAAAACTATCTTAAAATTAAATTCAGTTGTTGTACGTTGACGTTACCATGAACAATCTAAATAGCAAGCATAGCATTATTTAAATCGACTCGAGCCGTGCCTCTAAAAGCTCTATGTCCTATCCTGAAGCCTTTTTGATTGAAAACTTATTCCATCCTCGCACTTTTATATTTCGATACATCAAACGAAAAGGGCTTTTTTATAAAAAGTAAATAATTTCTTTATTTTTTCTTCCTTCGTTCCTCATCTCACTCACCACTGACTACTGGTTATTTTTTTATGTGAGTCACCTCTTCTTACCCAAAAGTAAGGAGGCGAGATGAGACCATCTAGACCTTCCTTACATTGTGTACAAGGGAGTGGCAAACGAAGGCAAGAAACATTATGCTCTAAAAAAGTCTCTGTTGAATGCTTTACAGACTTGTTGGCGTGGGTGTATTGTTTCATAGTTCTCCTTTTCCTTTCCAAGAAAAGGGGAAAGCAAGGAAAAGCAAAACTTCACACTTTTTATGATTTTATTGCCGTCACCCCTCTTGCCTCTGGAACAGAGATCTCTTCAAATCAATGGTTTCATGTCAAAAAATGCGATGCTCTGCTCTCACTCACATACACCGCTTTACTTTTCTCACTGTAGTGTAGTTGACCATCACTTTAGATTCTTCATTTACAATGACGAACATTTAAAATATTATTTCTTGAATTCAGTAAAAGTTTGACTTTCCTGAGTTCCACAACATTTTCTTCTCTATGCAACATATTTGAAACGTAGTGCACACAACACACCATCGTCGTTGTTATAATTTGTTTGTAATCATGTCTACACATCAACGCAAAAATACATCTGCCTTATCTGCGGAAATGAAATCGAAAGTAGTGAATCGATTTCATGAAAATTTAAAAGAAAAAAGTGAGATACAAAAAGCGCTTAAACCGCAAAGAAAGTTTAAAATATCTGTGTTGGGCAGTAATAATACCTCCAACATTCAGTCTCCCACGGCTTTGTTGCATAAAAACTGGAGTAATGTGCATCTGCGTACAGCTTTGGAGCTTGGTGTCACAAAAAGAACAGTGATCAGGGTGATGAATGAGTACAAATCACAAGGAAAAGTGTCACCACCAAATTATAGTAAGTGTGGAAGAAAAAGTATTAAGATTGATGTAATGACTGAAGAAATAATTCGCAGGGAGTGTCAAAAACTTTTAACTAAATGTATTAATCCAACGCTGTCTGAAATTCATGAGACATTGAAATCATGTGGAGAAAACATTCCACAAATGAGTCGATCCACCCTTCACAAAAATTTAAAAATATTGGGTTTCAAAGTTCTTAAAGTGCATGATAAGCCCGTCGATATGCAGCGAAATGACATACGAAAACAGAGAGAAGAGTACCTTGTCACCATTGATGAATGTCGGAATGAAGGACGTGAGGTAAATTTCATTTATGCCACTGTGTATTACATAGTATTGCCAACTTAGCAGCATAGTAATAAAGCTTTTTCATCTGCAGATATTCTTTCAAGACGAATCATTTGCAAATAAAAATATTTCCTCAACTCATGGATGGCACATGCCAGTCACCCCCACCTTAGCACCCACGAATATGAGACCACGAGATATCTACCGTGACCCAGAAGTAAAAGGAATTGGCCACCGTTTTGCACCAGAAATGCTTGGTAAGCTATTGCACGTGAGAAAATGATTCATTGCAAAGATCTGTAGTTAATTGTGCATTTTAATTATGCATGATTATTATCTTTACTTTTAAGGTGGAATTGCGAAGAAGCCAAGTGGCAAAGGGAAACGCGTAATAATCAACCACATTGGCAATGAAAATGGCTTTTTGGATGGTTGTGGTGACATTTTTATTGGAAACGGCAAATCGGGAGATTATCATGACGAAATGAATACCAAACATTTTAAAGAATGGTGGGAAGGTGTGGTGGAGAAATTGCCAGATCACTGTGCCGTTGTCTTGGATAGAGCAAGCTATCATCGTACCATTACTGAAGACACCAAAAATCCAACTTCTTCATGGTCGTCTGCCAAAATCAAAGAATGGTTGCAGAAAAATTCCATTCCTGTCCCTCGACCCTTCACCACTTTTGATGAAATGCCTTCCTACCTGCTGCTTTTGTGGTGTCACATGCATAAGAAAGAGGAAGTTATGGAAGTGGAGGAAGTAGTGAAGAGATCAAAAAAGAATGTAAAAATAATTTGGTTGCCAGTTGCGCATTGTGACCTGAACCCCATTGAGTACGTTTGGGGTAAATTAAAAAGTGATTTAAAAAAGGCTAATAAGTTACAAGACGTACGTGAACATGTCATTAAAATATTAGCTAAGCCTGAATTGAAGGTGGTATGGGAAAATAGTGTTGGGCATGTTATGTGTTTAGAAGAAAGAATAAAAGACCTTCAAGGTGTGGGTTTAATTCCTCGTTCTTCTTCGGATTACCCTTCCATTATTATTCCACTTGGGATTGATTCTGACTCTGAGTCTGAAGAAGAAGGGGACGAGGAACGCAGTGCTTCTACCTCAACAGCAATAAATCAACAACAAGCTCAAGAAGCAAGAATGATTATGACAACTTCGAGTGGGGCTGAAATTACTTGTGACATTCATCTATTTTGCAAATGCTCCTCTGAGAAAGCGAAATGCAAAACCAGAAGTTGCACATGCAAAAAATATAATTTTAATTGTAATTCCAAGTGTCATCCACTCCATCCTGTTTGTTTAAACAAAAATACCCAACATTCTCTCATCCTAAACTTAACACAATAATTTGTATTGATTGTATACCTGTACCATTTTAAGATATGAAGAAAATGTGTTTTTTCGTTGAATGATATGCAATAAAAAAATAAAAAAAAGGTACAAGGGAGGAAAGCCTTTTGTTGTCTCATTTTCTTTCTCTTCTTCTCCTTTTCTCATCGTCATGAAAAATGACCTTTACTCATTTACGAACAAAAACAAACACATAGGTACCCATGTATTACAACAACCATGTAAGAGATCCTTAACTTTTTAGCTCAATACCCACAATGCCAAAAGACCCTTCCTGTCTTAAAAACTCTGCATTTCATTCGTTCGAGCTGTTCCGTAGGTGTCTTTTACTTGGTCAAAGAATCAATCCAACTGCTTGCTTGCAATACTGAGCCTTCCTTCCACACAAAACCAACACCTCGTGCCACTAAACCTCTACAGCATCTTTTAAATTGCCGAGGTGACTCACATTTTCACATAACCAGTAACTGCACCCTCCTCTTCTGATCCGAAGAAGAACTCATCGCATGTATAATCGTTTCTGCTACAGTTAGAACAGATCTCTTCAATCTGGATGAGGTTGTGTAGTGGGTCCCGAAAGGTTTAAAAAGCCTGAATCAAATGAAAGGAAAACATTTTCCTCCTTTAATTTTAAATCTCTCAAAAGCCCACTTGAACTGTTTTTGAAAAATAAAACGTCAATTTCATCATCATAACCTAATAGAAATTTATTTGTATTGCTAAAATCAAAAAGTGGCGTTATACTTGAGTCTTCATCAAATTTGCGAAGCGGTTAAAAATACCCACCAAATTTTGGTGAAAGCAATCAGGCAGCCTTTTTGCACCAGAACAAAACTATCCCAAACGTATGTTTTTATGCGAAGTTCTCTGTTCAAAATAGAGAGAGCTGAGTCATACCAAGGCTCCAGAGATCGAGATAAATCTAAAAAACCGAATTGAAAGTTGTCCAGAGAGGAGAACATACGTTAAGACAAGAAGAAACGAAAAGCATTGTTAGTTAGAAACTGACCGACAGGTGGGAAAGGATGGGCTGACACCAATTGCCCCGTCATCCAATTCAACATCCATTCTTCTTATGACAGCTCTCATCTCATCTCATTCATCGTCGTATCTTTAATAATAAAAAAACTGTAGTCTTTCTCATCTTCTTCAATTCCCTGATGATGATGATATATTCCCTATTGTCTTCCACCACACACAAGTCAGCTTTTATTTAACTCATCTCACCTACCCCC
>JAQGCL010000664.1:0-12056 GCA_034699605.1 Isotomiella paraminor
TTCCGTGATATCCGGAAATGTTATTGTATTTCGTTGCAGCAATTTTGGTTGGACCAAATGCCACCTTAGTCCAAGCCCACAAAAGGGACTGTTTGTATTTTGTTAGAACGACCAAGGCCCATTGTGCCGAGTATTTGTCACCAACCTGGAAGGCAGGGATACATGATCTCAGCACATGGATAAACAGCAACTCAACACCCTCTGCAACCTCCTCTTTTCCTCTATCCCAAAATAAATTGTCCCGTTCCTGTGCAGTGGGGTTGTACATTTCCAAGTGGGGATCGGGGAAAACCCGAGAGAAAGGGATGTTAGGATTCATGCATTCCTACATCCACTTTTTCTGGCGTACCTGGCCAAGGGCGGCTCTAATTATAATCGATCTCTCCTCTTCTTATGATCCAAGGCAAATTTTTGATGTTCCCTGGTTCACAACGTCGGCGGACACTTATTTTTTGCAACCCAAGCGGAATATTACAGCAAAGGTACAGATTTTCTGGTCGAGTATTCTGAAGCCTTTCTTTTTTCGGAAAATGAAAGCTTTAAATGTGCCATCGGATCTTTCACCTTTTTTGACGGATGTCAAGAAAGACCGACATCAGTTCGGATTGGGCCTGTTGTTTGTACAGGGAATGGAAAAGTGTAGGATTAATGTCGGTCACGGTTCCTCAGTGAGCCGGAGGTCACAGCGAGAACTTGTGTGTGGGGCTGAGGAGCACGCAGCACACGTGGTTCTTGAAGCATTCAACTTTTCGGTAACCCAATTCTCACTTTTGTCTTGCAGACCAGGATTTTTCTGCGCATCCCTGCAGATACGGGCCCGTTTCCTAACATCAACATCCCTCCCACAATCATCAGGAGGGGGAGATTTGACATCAGTCAACTTGGTCGTGGACAACGTACTGGACAAAAGGGTGGTTTACTGCTTCCTCTACGACCGTTTGGAGTTAACCCACACCTTCTACCTTACCACCTTTGAAATCCCCATATGGATTGCCATTGGTGTGATGATGGCTACAATGGGAATCCCGACCATCCGAGAAGGCATCTGTGCATACATCTATGAAGTCTATTTCATCACATCCGTCCTACTTCGTGAACCGATCGGAAACTATGGCGTACTTCACCTTCTCTTTGCCATTTGGACCATCCCACTCCTTTCCTTGTACGAGTCCTACATGACAGGGAGCATGGTGACCCCCACGCCTCCTTCAGAGTTTGGGGACATAGGATCTTTCCTCAACAACAGCGGGAGGGTGATATACAATGAGGGGAAATTCTACCCGCTCCAGCGAAAAGATGTGATTCAAGAGCTCGAAAAGCATTTCGTTCTGAACCGGACTGAAAAGCAATTTAAACAAATGTTTGTGTTTCCAATCATTGGACATGAATGGGGAAGTGTGCAGAAAGAAATGAAGACTCAGCGAGCGAGAAAACGATATGGCCTGACACCGATTCCTATCGGAATGTTCACTTACGAGACGACAAGTTCGTGGAAGTTGACCCTGGAAAAGCTCCAAATCATGACTTTGGTGAAACGGTATTCTGAACCGATAACACGCCTTTCCAAATGTGCAAGTTTTCCTCTTGGCTCAAGCATACTTTCACATGTCAACATCCATACGCCGTTTGCTGCTGAGGCCATGAAATGTTGGTTAGACTTGATTGAGGGTGGGATGTACAGATATTGGGAGGGCATGCAGAAGGTCATTGAGTTGTCGAAAGTATTCAGAAAATCTAGGAGGGATATAAGTATCACTGACGAAAGGGAACAAGATAACCTGTTTGCTTCTATGCGGGAACTAAAGTCGCCACTCATCATTTGGGCTGCCGCGATTGGTATTTGCACTGTTGCTTTTGTGATTGAATCTATGGTTAGGAGATTGAAGCATTGTTGATGACACGAATCACTCGGGTGGAAAAAGGTTCCTGAACCCTGTGCGTGTTATATGTCAATGCCAAAAGAAAATCATAAAATAAGGGGGAGTATACAAGGAATCATCGCTCTTTTAATTTATTTGTTCCCGCTTTATCCATCTGTATAAAAAAATGAAAAATATAATCGCGGCGAAAACCAGATTAGTATGCCCCTGTCTTGTGTTTTCGTATTTCCTAATTGTGCATTCCGAATGGTCGTTTTGAGGGGTATGGATGGAGATATGCATAGCGAAGAAAACCGGATTGATCCATCAACAACACAAACGTAAGCACGGAGAACATGTAAGAAGAATGTGAGCCAACGAGAAAATCAATAATTTCCCGGGATCCTCACTCAGGCTCAACCAGTGGAATATGTGGGTAATAAAATTGTGTTTTGGCTCTTTCTCTCTCTCTCTCGATCCCACGTCACCTCAGCTGCAGGATGGATAAAATTGAACAGCAATATAATATTCTTAGCTCATCAAAGTAAAATATAAAATAAACTTTTGATCTCCCTGCTCATTTGTAACGAAAGGTTTGCCGAATCTGCATTTTTTGGATATGGCGTCAAAACTCAACCTTCATCTCGATAAAGCACAGCCCCTATACACCTCTGGAGAATGTATCACCGGGTATTTGGAAATGGAAACCAGCGCAAGGGAAGACCAGCGAGTGTTTGGTAGTTTTTCACAAGTTTGTTCTCCATGATTGTTAAAACATCATTCCCATACATAGACTTGCAGTTGGTATGTACCGGACTCATAAATAAATGGCCAATTTATGGAGGTATGGGAGTCTACAAAAGACTTCCTCGGATTGATCTCTCCCTCTCAACTTTGTACAAAACCAAACGATACTGCTCTTATTATTTCAGCGAAAGGAAAAGTAAGTGTCCGATTTTTTAAAGATTCAAAGTCATAAGTCACCTCTCGTTTTCAGACGACCCAGTGGTCCTCCACTCCGGCCAACCTCCGCTAAAGCTGCCCTTCGCCCTTCAACTCCCATCCAATCACCTCTTCTCCACCGTAGTTGGTCATCACGGATACGCTCTGTACAGACTCATAGCTGTGGGAAAGTGGGGAAGCCTGCAAAGCTCTGAAGGAGGCACTCTGTTTCTCAAAGACATTCACATCCTCGCGAAGGTGCCTGCCATTCGACCAAACTACGACTCGGAATTCAATTCGAGAACACAAAACGACAGCTCAAAGGGTTCCTCCCTCTCAGTCACAGTGGATCGACGATGTGGTGTCCCTGGGGATAGACTTTATTTCAACGTGGATTTTGAGAATGGGGAAAACTCTCCTTTGGGAACTCTCAAATACTCCTTGCAGCAAAACATCGTTTGGAGCTTTCCAGGAAAGGAGTTGAAGGACGCTAAGATTCTGAGCAGTGCGGAGGGACCATCGATTGCTCCTGGGCCGGGGAGAAAGTTAAATTGGACCGGGGAAGTTGTGCTCCCACACGTCGTTCCCTCGGGGAAAGGAGGAGATCATTATAGAACATTCATTGTCGGATATTGGCTTACGGTAAGAAATTGTGTCCCAGAAATGTTGGTCAACAATCAAACATTCCATTTTGAGAAACCGTGAATTTAGTTTTCCGCATCGAAACGACCAGCACTCAAGAAAACCCTGGTACTTCACATCGGCACAGCGGAGCCTGGGATTGAGGAAGATGCCGTGTCACTCTCATATGAATATTTCAGTCAACTTCGAAAGAGTTTGTCTGCAACGTCTTTGGACGCACTGTCAATTGGCTCGACAAGTGGGGAAAGCTGCTGGTCATTGTGCATTGAATCAGAGTCAGGAGGGGACACTCCATTTCCTCCAGAAACTCGTAAGAACCCAAAACTTTACAAGTTGAAATCATTGTCATTAATTGTAGTAAATTCATTCATAGCACCCCCGCCGTATGCCGAAGTTGAAGCTGGCTCGTCCACATCTCACAGAAAGTAGGGAGTCCAGTACAATGTCTTACTCCGTAACTCATGAAATAAGCGAGTAACTTCACTGCTCAAACCTATAAGGCTTAAAAATACTTCATAATCGTAAGTTATTACTTGGCATTGTAAATCCCAGGACATTGCATAGAGCATCTAATTTGTAACTAAATACATTAGCAGGATTTGATATGTTTCCCTTGGTTGCATGTATTATTGCATTTCATTGTTGTATCGTTGTCCTATACAAAGTGTTGCTTTCCTCATGTGTAATGCACTCAAGGATTCTTTCATTTGCTTCGACCTTGGCATGAATCCACACAGTGGTGGGTGGATTAGGACCTTGGAGTCCGACTGCGTGAAAGGAAAAAAATGAGGTTAACAAGAAATTGCTTGTTTACATACACAAAAGTGACAAATATTATGGTTTAGCAAGAAGGATGGGAGAGTGTGACTACGGCAAAATCAATAATTTACTCCTACTTTTAACAACCTTTCAGAAATAAAAGTGGGTCATTGCTTTCTCCAGGTAATATTGAGAGTCCAATCCACTCAGTCTTGAGGCATGATAGCTGCTGAATAGATAAAATAGGAAAGGCCAGAAGGATACGGAACACCAACTGTTTCAAAAGCGTCTTTGACTGATTTGAGAATCCTAGCAACTTGACATGGGGATAGAATTGGACCTAAATCTCGACAAAAAACACCCCCTCTACACTGCAGGAGAATGTATCACGGGACACCTAGAGATGGAAGTTACCCCTGAAGATGATCCAAGGCTGTTTGGTAATCTCAAAAGGATTATAGATTTAATATATTGTCATTATGTCAATTCCTCACAGACCTCCAGCTCGTGTTGACGGGAGTCATTCACAAATGGCCTTTCTCTTTCCTGAACAAGAGACTCCCCAGGATGGATCTTAACTTATACGTTTTACGTCAAACCAAACGGTACGCGACGTATTCCTTCTGTGACAACAAAGGTATGTGGTTACTTCAAATTTACATTTACAAACGGTTGCCCTCTTTAATTGTAAGCTCCATACTTGCAGATGAACCAATCATTCTCCCGTCTAGGAAGCCCCGTGTGCAACTTCCCTTCTCCCTTCAAATCCCGACAACGGGCCTCTTCTCCACTGTGATTGGACATCACGGGTACGCCCTGTACAGGCTCGTTCTTTTAGCTAAATGGCAAGGCTTCGAAGGAGGTGCATTGGTTCCCAACGACATTCACATCCTC
Source organism: Isotomiella paraminor (assembly GCA_034699605.1). Taxonomy (NCBI): domain Eukaryota; kingdom Metazoa; phylum Arthropoda; class Collembola; order Entomobryomorpha; family Isotomidae; genus Isotomiella; species Isotomiella paraminor. Next base: position 5,097 of record JAQGCL010000664.1, read on the forward strand.
GTCCAAGTCCCCGGCATTCGACCAAACTACGACTGTCAATTCAATGCCAGGGCACAAGACGTGGGTTCAAAGGGGTCCTCCCTTTACGCGATGGTGGATAGACGGTGCGGGGTCCCAGGTGATAGCCTCAGTTTCACCGTGGCTTTCGAGAATGGGGAAAAGATTCCACTAGGATGTCTGAAATGCATTCTACAGCAGAACGTGGTTTGGAACTTTCCTGCGAGGGAGATGATGAAGGATGCTAAGATTCTGAAGTGTATGGAGGGACCAATGATTGCGCCTGGACCTGGAAGGAAGTTGAAATGGAGCGGAGAGGTTTTGCTACCGCACGTCGTGCCCTCTGGAAAAAGCGGGGATCGCCATGGATCGTATATTATGCAGTATTGTCTCGCAGTAAGTGGATTACCCGGTGAATATGTCTTTGTTAGTAGGCCCAAATTACTATTATTTAAAAACTTTTGTTTCAGTTCTACGTCTCCAAAAGGCCTGCGCTGAAGAATACGGTCGTAGTGCACATCGGTACTCCGGGACTTGGAGTTAAGGTGGATGACATGTCACTCTCATTCGAGTACTTCAGTCAACTTCGGCGGAGTTTGTCTGCGACGTCCTTGGACGCATTGTCATGTTGTTCCAGCAGTGCTGGAAGCTGCTGGTCGTCATCGAGTGCAGAATCTGGTGGGGAACGTGGGACCCCGTTTCCTTCGGAAACTCGTAAGGCAAAGATAAAAGCTTGTCCTACCAAAATTTACATTTTCCATGTTGTGTTGTAGCACCTCCGCCGTATGCAGAAATATGAGACTGGCCGGTCCAACTGTAGATGGCTGAACAAAACGTAGATGGCTGCTTTAGTCTCATCTGTGGTACAATCTATGGACCTCAAACCAGGAATCAAGTAAAATCACTGACATTGTGAAGCCAACGATATTTTCACACGACAGCAAATTCATAGACAAATATATTAAGTATTATGACTCAGGCTACATGACAAAAAAAACAGGAGTACAGTAAATTGGTTATGACGTCCACCGTGTTTCCTTATTCATCTAAAAGCATATAAACGCAGAAAAGGTAGAATCCACACACAATGCAAAGAGTAGAGTGGAAGTCTGGCTAGCAAAATACAGAAAAAATCAATCATTTATCCGGAGTTTCCACCACCAAATAGCGAGCTACCACAGAATGTGAGCATATCATCTATTTAGTCTCGATCGATAACAGATGTAAACAAGAGTAAACATCAAAGTCACTCTTACTCAAATTAAACAGCTTCTTGCTGCAACTCCCTAGCATTTGTAAGATTCAAAGAGTCCCAGAGAAACATGGTTTCCCTACGTCTGGATAAAGCACAACCCCTGTACACACAAGGAGAAAGTATCACGGGATATATTGAGTTGGAAGCGAGGGAGGATGAAATAAAACTGTTTGGTAAGTTTTGAAGAAAGAACGGTTTAGAACAAGGTTACGGCTAAGTGTCTATTCCACCCAGACTTCCAGCTCGTTTTGGCAGGAGTAATTCACAAATGGCCTTATAATGGCTTACAAAGGAGGCTCCCTTGGTTAGATCTGTCCCTCTCAAATTTGCCGAACGTCAAGAGAACCGCGTCGTATTCCTTCAGTGAAATGAAAAGTTAGTGGCTTTCCTATCTTGGTTTTCCTTACTCAATTATCAACCATTTTCAGACGAATCGGTCATTCTTCATTTGGGAAAACCAGCCTCAAGGTCACCCTGCAACAAAAGATAGCATGGAGATTTCCAGTATATGAAACGAAGGACGCCAAGATACTCAATAGTACGGAAGGACCCTCGATTGCCCCTGGGCCAGGCAGGATGTTGAACTGGAGCGGGGAAGTTGTACTGCCCCACGTCGTTCCGTCAGGGAAAGGCGAGGATCACTATGGATCCTTTGTTGTGGAGTATTGGCTGACGGTAAGTTCAAACTCCCTGAGTCCAAACTGAAACTCAAATTTCTCCATTCTCTGCTATTAAAAATGTATGTTCCCAGTTCTCGGTGTCAAAAAGGCCAGCCTTGAAGAAGACTGTTACACTCCACATCGGCACAGCCGAAGCTGGACTAGGGGAGGACGACTGCTCCCTCCAAGTCGAGTACTTTAGCCAACTGAGAAAGTGTTTGTCAGCGACGTCGTTAGACGCACTCTCCATTTCTTCGACAACTGCTGAAAGCTGCTGGTCCTCGTGGACAGAATCGGAGTCAATGAGTGGGGAAGGTGACACACCATTTCCTCTGGAAACTCGTAAGATTAGAAAGCTTGACTTCATAAAATTGTCTCTAACTATGTTATGTTATAGCACCGCCGCCGTATACCGAGATTGAGAGCGGCGGGCCCACGTCTCGTATGAATTACAATTCTACTGCATTGTTACCACCAGCCTTGACTACGTACTTTAAATCAATGCTGAAACGCAAGACGCAGCTGCCACTATGTGGTAGAAGAAAGTGTCATTTACTGAAGAGGCATATACAACCTATTTGCAATCCATTCTGGAACAATGGGAAACTATTCTCACTACGCCTCAAGGCCTTAAGTCGATCAGGCATAACCTGGCAGTAGGACAGCTGAAGTCACGCAAACCTCTTACAATTAGAGTTGAATGGGGATCCAATAATTTCCTTCACAAAGGGACGCCTCTGAAGACTTGGTGTTGAATCAAACGGTTTCCTTGCTGTCAATGTAATGTAGGTACGAGAGTTGTTTCCAATGACCTATGCTTAGCCATTTACGATGTACTGTCAGATGCGGTTATCTTAAGTAAAGCGATTGATGCATATAACTATGACTGTTCCCTGTTTAATCACACCACTTATCCGAACATGAGCATGTAAAGAGTTTATTCCATTTCATAAGTCAATATCACAATATCAATAACAGAAATAATGAGTGTCCGTTTTAACTGTGTGAGTATCCGAGTCTCGCTGGCCTTATCAAACTGATAAGCTTTTTTGAGGCCAAACGCAAATCCATTCAATCATTCCTCTACGCATTGGCATTAACACTTTCTGTTTTGGCTGCAAAACTCCAATCGGGGAATCATCATGTCCGACATTCAAATAGTTCCCGACGATGTGGGGGTGGCAGCTGCCCAAGTGTTATCCGATGCCATGGGAAACGTTTCTCTGAACAACCGCATCAATACGTCAGATCTGGAACGACTAGCACTGGAAGGGGCAAGGGAGGTTGGAGATAGTCTCAAGGACGTGGCCTCAGTTCTGTCCACACTAAACACCCCACTAAGTCTGCTGCTGTACGTGGTGGCAATTGCACTCATCATTTGGGTGGTGCTTTTAGTGACGGAAAAAGTCATTACGATTGTCAGATACTGTCGGGGACGTAGGACATGGGGGAGGCGACCGGTATCCACATATTGGTTTGGGTTCAAACGATGGTTAACTGTAAGAATCTTAACTGCTTCTTTGTCACACTTTGGTAATGTTTTGTTTTGAACTTTACTAGGGAAACAATTCAAACAGGGCAGAAATTGTCTACCCGGAACAAACCACAACTGTAAGTTGTAATTCATTGACAGCAATAATTCTTTATTGAATCTGAACTGTATTCCAGAATAAGCTGAATAGTATACCCTATTATGATAATCGGATACCAGCACCAGGAGACCAAGAAATGTTGCTGCTTTCGTCAAAACCGGTTGAGATGAAAAAATAACGTTGAAAAGACTCTAGTCATTGTGGATGTTTAGATTCTTTGTGGAAGTAATGTGGGGAAATGCTAAGTATCCTTTCCTAGATATGTCTTCTCGAACTATTGTTGAGCATTTTTATTAATAAAATGTCTAGGTAATTAAGATAATTTGTGGGGTTGCATTTAAGTTGTGTGTTGCTGCATCTGACATTTTAATTTGCAAACTTCCATGATTAATGAGTGCCTGACGACCAACGGACGGTACTCCAGACGTTGAAGCAGATGGACTATAAGCTATTGCAAAAGCCAAAACGGTGAATGTTGGAGTCGTTCCGTACGCATTGCTAATGCGGATACGATTCGAGTATTGATACTTCATTAACACAGTTTTACCTGTTGATTAATCAACGGGACGGTCCATCTGTAGCTTAGAATGCGGCAAAGCAACTGTGGCGGTAGTAATTGCCAGCTGGACCACTCCCCAATGTCTTCCAGGACTAAATGAGAATTGTAGTCCTGATCTACATGACAACATTCTTGGTGTACACAACAATTACATTTCTGGGAGTAATTAGCATACCTCCTAGCACTGCAAATTCTATCATCTATACGCCATTACTCCGATTTTCTTCCACAGATCCTGGGATGTCCTAGAATCCCTTTCAAAGACGGAGAAAATGGTTGACCTCTCACAATGCCCCATAAAACCAACGTCTACCATTTCCTCATTCTACATCTAGGGACGTTTTGGTACAACTCACTGGATTGGCACCTATCTCCGACAGCCAAGGTGTTGACGTCATCCTTTCCCAACTATGGACTCATGAACGGCGTTAGATAATTAAAAAGCGAATCCACGAGCACCGACGGTTTCTTGCCTACCCCCAGGGAGTAGGGAAGCGCACTACGGCATGTGATACAATTGGAGGGCACCCCAGGACGTTCCGCCACATCCGACAGCTGATTTGGGATGTCACTCGGAACCTCACCTTTAAGGATATAAAGCACGGGGTGCGGTTATGAGAAAATCTTGATCATGGACAAGGAGAAGGAGACAATGAAGATAAAGGGGAGGCCGCTTGACCAGCTTTTCACCGTTCGGAAGGAACTCGTTCCGTTATGCCGGGATGTTTGAAGCTAAGACTGACTGGACTCTAACTCATCCGTGCATACTTCCCTGTTAGAGAAATTTGCTCTGAAACGGCAGTAATAAAAGTAAATAAAACAGTATACGCCTACATTTTTTTTTCAACACAGCAACACAATAAAAATCTTTTGTTCTTGAATTCGATATATTCTTATAGCATCACGTTAAACCAGACGCAAATGGTATTTCCAAGTTCGCCGTTATTACCCACTTGACTGTGGTTTGAAGTAAAATACGACGATTTAGTGGGCTAACAAAGTAGCGTTTTTGAAATAAACGGAGGGGTAATTTATTTATTTTAAGTGTCGTTGAGAGTTTAAAAACAAACCATTGGAGCCAACACGATGCCAATTTTGAATTTGAAATAAGATGATTTGAAGGATGATTTAATGGGCTTAATGACGGTCAGTAAAATAAACCTAAATGTAATTAAGTTATCTAAGGGTTATGTTTGCAATCGAATTTTTTGATCTTCCACAAAAAGGCCTCTCTTCCTTCCTCTGTGGCTGATCCCAGGTTCGCAAATTTTTTATCCCCCTTTTCAAAAGCGTGCAACGAAGGGGGTCCCTCGCGGGAGCAATCTTCGCTTATATTTTTCGCACTTCGCAGAATCCCCCACCCCTGAATCATTACATTAGGATTGCAGCAATGTGCGATCATTATCAGTTTTTAATGCAAACTGTGTACCTCATCTTCGTAGCCCTCGAACCAAAACCTATGTCCATCCATCGTTACATTGCAACGATTTTTGTTTGTTATTTTGCGAGTACACTTCCCTCCTTCCTGTGAGGGAACGTCCATCACTTCATGGCAGAGGGAATAATCACCTGTGTGCTTCATGAGGAAAACTCCATCGTCCCCGCTTTGTTTTCAAATACATACATTTTAGGATAAGGAAAGCAAAGTAGCACTGCAGAAAGGCTTACTATCGGAATTGACTGAAGCCGACTTCGTACTCTGGAGCGTCCTTACATGGGGAGTACATCCTTGCTTCATTGTCCGTGGAGAAGGTGGACAGGCAATGATCCGCATACTTTTGATTTTGAAAAACGACTTTAATCTGAAAGTGGTAAATAATTGGGTGACATGTCTAGCAATTCCCCCTTCCACTTAGTACGCAGTTGTAAGGAGTGAGTTGATTTATCGTACCGTTTTTGAATCCCTCGACTTTGTGTAGGGGCCCATTTCTTGCTCCACGCCCCCTGTGCCTATTTACATGGAAGAGAAGGTATTCTTACTATACTCAACGATTGGAAGATGTAGATCATTGCTCACTTACTTTGGACCAGGTTGGCAGAGATGCAAAGAAGCAGGAGAAACGCCCCTAAAAACTGTGACATCATGTTTAATTCTTTAATACTAAATTTAGATCCTTTCACGACGGTGGGTTGAACACGATTGACTTGGTTTTTGAACAATCGAAGGTGGAACTGCACATGACTTGATCATTGTGTGATTGAACAATGGAACAAATGACTTGGGTGCAGGAAGGGAAAATATATTAATTAGACAATGGCATCGAAGTTAGTATTGTGGAAAGTACCTAACTTTTGATTCCATGAAGCGTTGAATGTAGGTCACGAGTTAATCGGGAAAGCAATTGTTCAGGAGGATGGTGAATTTATGTAATGGAAAATGAATGTGTGACAACCTGAATCAGGGTAATTGAGTAAAGTGAATAAATGGATGTATTTTAAATCCAAAAAATGCTAATTTAAAAGTAGTATTTTTGACATCAACCCAGCGCCCCAAGGATAAGACGAACTAAAACTTTCCTACGTTCCATTGTCAAAGCCAAATTACAGGCTTATTTAATGAGCATGAAATACTATTGCCAAATCACTTCGATTTGATACCTTGATTTCCACATTTTGGTTTGGTCATTTAATGGACCCTTGTTTCGTCCTTGGCAGAACCCATAGGTTGATGGAAAGAAGGATGTGGCTATTGAGCCCTTTACTTCATGGCACAAATTCTGCCTGTGCAACTCCCTTTACTCCTCGTGAAGAACCAGTGCAGCACATCCACTCCCTGGATCTAAGGGTACACCCGTACGGAATGAACCGGACCAAGGGTCCATGTGTGTGTTTTATAGGAGGTACTGAACAGGTCATTGAGGGACCAGCCAGTACTCTGACGAGGCACCAATTGGGCCT